>ML420282.1:293732-351103 GCA_005239525.1 Nicotiana knightiana
GGGGGGGGCTATATGAAGCCTATATGTCATTCTGCTCTATTTGGGTCCATTTCATTCCAATACATCTATGTAATATATCTTTTAAGGTAAATTTGAACTTTTTAGAACTAGAGGTTCTTTAAAATTCACTCTCATCCCTACACTGACATAGTTTCTAATCAAACTAGAAAGACTGTTGACAAACACTGCAGTTGATGTAAGTGTAACGACAAACAACAACCAGGCCTTAATCCTAATAGGTGGTATTGCTAATATGGATCTTTTGTTTTCATAGTCTTAGCTAAGTCCGTCTTAATTAGAGTGTTTGTAGGTCTTTCAGGACAACTTAGCTCCATGTGATTTTTGGCGTACCTCTTCTCCGTTTAGCACCTTAAAAGATCATTGTACTTGCACTTATCGACCAGTCTATTTGGAGATTTATGTAGAACATGCTAAACTATATCAAGTGACCTTCTTTCGTTTTACTCTCTACGTCTTTTACTTGCATTCTGTCTGATCCGATAATCTCTCATCTTTTCTATTAATAAGAAATAACTTACCAAGTGCACATCTATGTTGCGCGGACTCTTCAAAACAGTTGCCTCACCCGTGTCGGATCCTCCAAAAATATACTATTTTTGGAGGATCCGACACGTACCCACGTATATTTTCGGAGAGTTCAAGCAACATAGGTGCACATTGTTTTTGAGTATGTGGAAAAGATAATAAAAATGCAAGGTCATTAGGGGTTGTCCACCTATCCTTTCTTTGAATTTGTTAGTCACATATTCATGCTGAGCTTGATGCACTAGTCTTTTCAAAAATGACTGGGGATTTCTAATTTTCATATTAAGGATCTCATGTCTATTCAGTGAATCTGAAAGACACTGTAATAATATTTACTTTACACCCTTTACCGCTTTCAGGATTCAGCCTTGATGTTTCTAAAAATGGAATTCTCTTTTGATACCACAGACACCAGCATGCAGTTAACTCTGCTCAAAGCTCTGCACTGGCTGCTGAGAGAGATGTAAAAGATAGTAAGATGACATTAGATGAACAAAAGCTCGATTCTCCAGAAAAAGATTCAGCAAGTGGATCTTCTGTATGTATCTTGTCTCAGCCTCAGAGTTCTGTGGTATATGAGCCCAGCAGTTCTTGTATGGTTATCCCATGCTCCGAGGGTACGAATGAGTTACCTAGAGAAACTCATGGTAATGTTTCTGTTGGTGTCTTCAGTGAAGATCCAAGTAGTTCTCGTGGTGAAGGTTCATTGTTTCCAGTTGAAGGCACGAGTCATGAAGTAAGTTCGCTGGAATCTTGTCAAGAAGATGAATATGATAAAGGCACTCAGGGTAGATGCATCGATGCCAACCCTAATGCGACATCTAGCTCTTCTCCCAAAAATTTTGAAGCAGAAGTGCGTTCCGGAACTGATTCATATAGACAGTCCAAAGTAGATGATTTTGGTTCTGAAAATGTGATCAGTGTTCACGGACCTACAATAGCCCATTGTTCAGATGTGTCATCGTTGGGGCTATTTTCCAACTCTTCAAATGTACATGAAGTTTCTCCTCTGGAAACCTCTGAAAGTGTATCATCAATTGGTAAAGAGAGCTGCACTAAAACATCACATGAACATAAAATCTCACACGCAGAGACATGTTTTGATGTTTTATCGGACGAAAAGATGGACAGCTTGTCACTTAATGAGGTCTCTGGAGGCACGAAAGAAGATGAACCTTTAGGCCACGATCGTGAAACATTTTTGTCTCAGTTAAATGGTGAAGATGATTCCTTTCCATCTCACTCTAACCAATTTCAAAAAACTGCTCTTGAGGAATTGAATGATTCCTTCAAGAAGTGTTACGGTTCCTTAGAGTTGCGTCCACTAGGAGACGAGATAGAAGATGATGTTCCTGATTTGGATTCTGAGGTTGTTGACTTGGAGAAGTCTACTTATGATCCATCTGCTTGGACTCCAATGGATTTAGAAACTGCTACAGGCAATGCGGATTGCACAATAATGGAACATAATCTGAAGTTGGCAAGTTCATATAGGGAAGTAGAGGTAGCTCTTATTAGACTAAGCTTGTACTCTCAATGTGCTATTCCTTATCTTATGGTAAATGTGTATGATATATTCTTCTCTTGGCTGGTAATCTGGCATAATACTTGCTCATTTTTTATAACTGCAACTCACATCTTTGCAGTTTCAGGATTTTCCTGGAACAAGAGATTCAACAGGAGAACCTGAGGTGACCAGCTATCACAGGCTTTTCATGGGTACAGTTGATTATATATGGTGAGTATCTTTAAATAGTCCCCTAGCTTCTGCTGCCTTTTCTTTAATTCCATCATTGAGGAACAAAGATAAGATCCCAGATTGATTTGTAACATTGCCATAGTTCATGACAAGTTTGAAATGCTCCTGATAGTAGGATTCCTTTAGAATATGACCTCGATGTGTTGTTTTATATATGTTAGATGCATATGCATCTCTGTGGTTGATGCTTTTGGTTTTCCATCGTTAGAACTCAAGAATATACATGGCAAACTAATTGTTCAAATTACACTCAGGCGTTCTGAAGGTCTTCAAACTGTGAGGGTGCTCGCTCCCATTCCAAAAAACGCCATGCGATTTGTGAGAGGTTTCCCTACTAAGGTATGTTGGTAAAAGAAAGTACAAATAGTTTCTTCCTAGAACAGTTCAGATTCATCCTTGCTGCACAGAACTTTGTTTTGGTTATGCATGGTGGATAGCTGTATGATCTCCTTTCATATAGTGGTCTTCAAAAAAATTTAGTGCTATGAATACCAATTTGGATTTTAATTTGCAACAGGGTTGAAATACTAACATATCATCCTGAAATACTAATTCACTTAAGCACCTGCTGTCTTATGAACAGCCTCTAAGCTACTTTTTTGACACATTTACTACAGATTTAATCCTTGAAAATAAATAATTTCCCATCAGCATCAGCTTACTGTCATACTTAAGAGAAGCTCAGTTACAGTTTCCTGGTCAAGCTAGATGCCCTTTGTCAAATAAAACCGTCTGAATGAAGTTTCATGAGACTGTTGAGGCAACTAGTGTGAAAATACGAGAATAGAGAGATGTATTGATGGTTTGATAGTATGAGTACTTAACACTTATTTATAAATGTCAAACACATACAAGATTTTTGTCCAATGTGGCAATGTCTAACTTAAAAAGATATCCCTCTAAATATTCTTATTTCACCATTCTAATACCAAGGGTTTGCCATTAGAATTTAACAATACCAATTATGACTGATGAAATTACAAGAGTAACTTAAGCTAGTGGTACACTGGTACTGCCACAAGAAATGTAAATCAAGCTAACTATAAGCTTTGCATTTAAAGTAGGGCTAGGCTTCTTTGCCAATGAACACGTCAGTTAAACTTTGAAGTTTCTCAGCAAGGTGAATTCTATTTTGATCAAGAGGTAATATACATATTTGATTTGGAAATAGTTTTGAATTTGAAGATGGCAAAGAAAGTTATCCATAGCTGGAGAAAATCCCTTGAGGTTGTGAGAAATAAAGAAACATGAAAAAGAATTAAAAGAATTTGGAAAGAAATGTCTTAAACCTGAATCCTTTTGTAGCCACGCTTTACAATCGACAGAATCGTTTCTTTTTCCTTTTCTGATGTGGTCACTAATACTATATTATGTTGAGTCTAATTATTTACACCTACATGATTACACATATCTGACACTCACTCTCAAGTTGATTCATACAGTCGTATATTCTTACTGTGGTTCATTTATTGATTAAGGAAACTAGTATTTATAACTATAAATATAATGCACCCTCTCGGTGCCACCGGATAGAGGCAAAAATTGTAGAACTTGAAAAAGAAAGAAAAATTTGACAGGTGTTCTCCGATACGCGGAAGATATCTAGATCTTTATCGTGATCATAGATGCTTCAATACCATGTGAATAGGAGGAAAAGATCAGTAGAGTATAGTCTAGTGGTCAATGAAGTTGGAAAGAGAAGGATGGGAAACTAGGGTTTGGATCCCAGCTGAGGCATTAAGCTTGGTTATTTCGTTACATCTGTCTCACCTTGGTAAGGAGAGTTACACGATATTTGTATTGGTGGGAGGATTTAGGTACCCGATTTAATAGTCAAGATGTAAGCTAATTGGCCTGAACACCATTATTATTTAAAAAAAGAGGAGAAACCAAGAGACGTAGTAATAACTCGATAATTAAATAGATGCAAGACATATCTATTTATTAATGTCAAACCTAACACATATAACATAGGACAATATCTAACAAAAGAGATGTGGTTGTTTAGCGAAATATATCTATTTGTAAGTGCCGAAGATAATTTAGTTCATGTGGGATGACAGCTGGCATAAGATAACATTCTAAATTGACACTTACGGGTCGTTTGTTACTAAGGTAAGTTATACAAGGATTATAATGCAGGGATTAGTAATACATGAATTATCTCTTATTGGGTGTTTAGTACATTGCACAAAAATTGGATATCAAGATATCATTTAAAATATTTGTTTATTTTCTAAACTAAAAAGCAATGAGTTTACAGTTATACCCTTGGGTGCTTGACCTTCATTAGCTTCTAGGAAAACGATCAGGATAATTTTGTCCTTTTTGTTCTTTATCCATTCATTCTATGTTGTTGGTGGTATAAAATAATACACCAATTGGTGTATTAAGTTATACAAGGATTAGTTATACCTGATTCAAAATCTAAACCAAACAATGGATAAAACTATACAAAATTATATACCATGATAATTTTCCTTATACATCATACCAAATGACCCCGTCGTTTGGATGGCGGACTAGTTATGCAAGGATTATGATACATGTGTGAATAATAATGTTATAGTGAATGTACGTCCTAAACAATATGAAGTTAAATAATACTGGCTTGTTATGACTTGTGCAAGGATTGCAATGTCAATGTCAAGAATTAGCTTTGAGGATATTTTGTCTAGGTGCTCTTATCCAGATTGCTGTTACAAGTAGTCTTATTTCGCAGCTATCCTGCGAAAAGCAATTTATGTATTTCCGCATAGGTTTGCTAATATTAGTAATGGAGAAGTTTATTTCAGAAACCAAATGTTGTATTTGTTGGAATTCATTTTAGTAATGCAGAGTTTTAAGTCGGAAACCAAATGTTATTAGTTACTCCTATATCGGATTTATTTTCCTTATACGACAAACCAAACAAGCTTTAAACATTCTAATGACGAGGACAAAGAGTCTATAGAAGCACCATTCGAGTTATGCACATAAACCTATGAAGAAGTTCACATTAATTGGCTGGTATTTGTCCTTCTGAAAGGCAAGTGGGGATTTCTAAAGGCTGACTGTGATCACTTAAAGCATGAGAAGAATCGTAGCAGCCAGTAAAAAATTTATTCACCTCCTTGAAGTAATATAGATGGGACTTCTATTTCTCTTGTTTCTAATTTGTCAAGTGGTGCATAGTAATTTAAGAACTGGAATTATTGCATTGGTAAGTATTTTCTGAACACACTTAATTTTGCAAAAGCTGTCATTTCTCAATCTTCTAATGATCGTCGGTGTTTTTTTTACTGTTCATGTTTGAAATTGTACGAGCTATCAAAAGGCAATCAGCAATGCAATTGAAAGAAATGCTGAATCTATTTACCAAGCATTTCTGTGTGAAAATGCCAACCTTGTTTACAGTGATGCTATGGAATTTAGTATGTGATTTAGAGTGGGAATGAAAACACATGGTCTTGTTAAAGCTGTTTATGCATCTCTTGTTGGCAAGCATGTGCACATGGCTTATGGCTCAATGGTCTGTTGAAAAAAAGTCATATTGGAATCAGTTAAGTTGGCTACGAACCATGCAGTTTCATGGTAGACATGGATCTTTTAAGGTTGTGGATTCCCAGTAGTTTCAGTTAACATGGATGAGATCTGCAAATGCCTTTTCCTCGTTTATTGGGCTGGATATGCATACACATTACATTAATAGATAGACGTGAACTGGACAAAATTTATTACTCTATTACAACGCAGTCAGATTTGCTCATTCTGTTACGACCCTTACATTTGTATATATGCAGTTTTATTTAACGACTTGTCTTTTAGCCTTGTACTAATCAGTTTCTTTTTTCTTTTTCTGCTTTCCTGTTATCCAGAAGTGGGGAAGTGATCATATTGCTTTGGTCTCGGAATTGGCTTTCACAAATGATACATCGGCCCAAGATACTAGCGTCCAAAATCAGTAGCATCCCCTCTGCACTCTAAAGGACTATACGAGTTTTCAGGTGAATAGAGGTTCTCAGTCCTTGGAAGAGCGTGCTCTCTAATTTTCCACACAAATGTTTTAATACTGTTTTCTCTTTAATTTGGAGTTTTATCCTTCAATTGGAGGAATTTCTACCAGTTATAACCTGACTATTCAACTCTTTGTTGCTTCATCTCTTGCAGTACGTAAAACTTTTTGTTCTTCCAGTGAATGAGGGTGAGATTCATCATCGAAGGTTCTTCAAACATAGAAACGAAGAAAAGATAAAGGGGTTTTAAGGCATTCAATAATACTAGTGCGTCAATAAGGTAGCGATGGATGAGTTCATAGGACCAGCGGAGTATTTAATCTTGAAGGATTTTGTACATTAGCTTGTTTATTTGTCTTCTGTCTTCTTTATGTCTCAGAAAAGAAAAAAGAACTACTGTCATTCAGTTAATTAACTGTAAAGGTAGAGTCAGTGTTGACTTTTAGAAAGAATTTTACTTAGAAAGCTTTTTGTTCTTCGAAAGACAGGATTTCCCTCTCATCTTTGAGGCTCGACCTATCGTTTTTCCTTAGAAGTAAACACGTATCAAATGGCTTTCGAGCCACTTAAACTTGCACCCATTTTTCAACCCGGTAAAGGAACTTAAGCTTTTCCCATTTGAACATTTCAATTCATTCATTTGCATAATTTGTTAAACCTCTTTGACTGTTGACCGTGGTTACGTGGCAACAATGTAACTGTGGCAAAATATGAGAGAAAAATACTAAATTACAAATAATAAATAAAATGAAATAAAAGCAAAAGATAAAATTAAAAACAAAATAAGGAAAAAAGGAATTTCCAGAACCCTCCCTCCCCCCTCTCTTCTCCGTCGCATCTCTATCTCAATCCTATCTTTTCTCAAACTCAAACACGACATTCAAAATCGTCATTATCACCTCTTTCATCACGGCTAACAACATCATTTGTAACCATTAGAGCAGACTTTGCTATAGATGCAAACAGATCACTACGGGGGAATTAGGACACCGGCAAATGCGAAATTGAGGAAAGGAAGTATAGGGGTTGGTCGGAATAGCCATGCTGGGATCTTTTTTTTTCATGGGTAGAGAAGGTTTAAAATATGCCCAATCCCACAAATCACTCCGGCGAGCTTTTGGTGCCGGTAAAACTTTGAACAATGGCTATTCCAATTTCTAGGGATTGGGGATCTGTCTCAGAAGGGAATATAACAAAAAAATTGAACTTTAGCTGAATGAGAAGGAACCAGAGGGCTAACAACAGTTTGTAAAAATTTCCGGATAAATACAAATGGGAATTGTGATATCGGTAATAGTAAAACTGAAGAAGAATGGTGGGAATTGATGCATGCAAGGCCTTCAGTCACTCCTATTAATGATTTTTCACTGATTTTTGTAATTGATTTGAGGGGTTTTAGAGTAGAGGAAGGAGGTGTTCATGGTGGAAAGTGCTGGCGGACACCCGAGGAAGAAGAAACAAAAAAAAATGGAAAATTTTAGTAAAATGGTTAAATAAAGTTTAGGACCCAGAAATTATACGCGTCAAACAATAATAGGCGAAGAAAGTGACGTGTCACGCTCAGTTTGAGGTGCTTATTTTTTGTATTTTTATCAATTTGAGGTGTTCAAATAGAAAATACATAAGTTCCTTTAACGGGTTGAAAAATTGGTACAAGCTTAAGTGGTTCGAAGGTCATTTTATCTAATAAGATCTTTGGTAAGTTTAGAGGTTTTTAGGTATTATAGTATGATACTTCAGGTGATTTTAGAGCATGTTAATATGATATATAAAGTACACTTTGTCATTGTACCTGATCACGCTCAACTATGTCTAATAAAAAACTAAGCGGGTGTTGCAAATATAATCCGGGGTATTATGCACAGAGTCGATCCCACAGGGAGTTAACGTATCAAGAAAGCTGTCAGAATACTAAATTGTCACTTGGTGTTATTTAAACTACTACAACTGAATGAAAATATTAAAATTAAAGATTAACTACAATAAGGTGTAAACAATTGTAATAAAAGTCTAAAGTTATGGTTTCCCCCGTCGGTGAACTTTCTTCTCGGATACTTCTTATAGTTTGATTAGTTGTCTCTATCAATCATGAACACTCTATCTACCATAAATCTCTCTCAAGTAATTATGATAATTTACTAGACGCACTCTCTCAAGTTACGCTAGCTAGATTGCATTACAGTTCACTTTAGATTGCACCCGAGGTATCGTTATCTCTAATCCAACCTCTAAACCCTCGGTTATGACTTTCGTCTATACTCTGGGAGTGGTGTTGTTCAAACAACTACCTAAATATGCACTCTCTCTCAAGTAGATACATAATAAATAGGAACAACTAATTGATGGCCATTCAATTAACTACAACAAGAACGTAGTTGAACAAATAGAGATTAATCAACCAACCAGAACTAAATTAATAACACAATAAGTTCATCCCTCAATGGGTTCCACCAAAACCCTAGATTAAAGAAATTAGCTAAACATGTTCATAAGAATCAAATCCAAAATAACTTGCATAATTAAACTACAAAGTAATGAATAAAATCTGTACAAATCGATGTTTGACTTCTCTTCAATGGCTTCCTCTCCTCTTCGAATCCTCTCAAGTTGTGTTTTTGGGGTTTATTTATATGTTTAGGAAAAACCCTAAACGTGTAGGAGACTTCTATTCCAACCGGGAAACACTTAAACTCTTCAAAACTCGGAATTGACTGGACCTCGGGACCTAGGCGTTTGGGCTCAAACACCCCCTTAAAGCCAGGGCAGGCCTGGCGTTAGGGGCCAAACGCCCCACTAACGCCAGGGTCAGCCTGGCTTTAGGGGCCAAACGCCCNACGTATTTGCATCCTTTTAGCTCGGTTTTCATCTCCAATGCACCTACACATGAAATAGACTTCATTATGCACATAAAAAGTGTATTTTTATCATTAACACACATAAAATGTAAGGCATATAACATGTTAAACTATGAATTCTAGCCACGCATCAGTACCCCCTTTTTTTCCCCCACCTAGTACCCTTGCACCATATTAAGATTTGTTCTGGAATGGGTCGTCAAAATGTATTCCAATGATTTTTAGGGTGATTTGTAAACATACCCTACATAGTAGCTATCACCTATATCCTATTTTTAAAAATTATTGATTTGGTAGTCAGCTGACAAAAACTTCGCACTAATATGACCATTCTACCCCTAACATAACATATAAAAATCACGCACCTCCGTCTCTTCTCATAATCACGCACAAAACACTCTGTCTCTTCTCATATTTGAATCACGCACAAAACACTTCACCGATCCTCCTCCATCACTCCGTCTCTTCTCAGATCTCCTTTCCCAAACCATAATTTTGAACCATACTCAAATTCAAAAATTCAAATTGTAAGTTTTCTAATATGACTGATGTTCATGATACCTGAGATGCTGTAGTTTTAGATTGCATAACATGTTGTAGTTTTTGCTAAAGTTTTGGTTTATTTAGAAAAAATTTAGGGTGAATTTTTTGCTTTATTTACTAAACAATTTATTTTTTTGGCTAAACTTCAGCACTAATAATATGCTTAAGTTATGTATTGTGTTCTATAGTTTTTTGATGAGTTTTTTCAAAAATATTTTCTTTAATTAAGGTATTTTTTGACTTTACAGAAAAATAATATTAAAAAAGGGCAGAAAAACATTCAAAGCATCTTGTGCTGAAATTTTTTAGTTCATTTTCTAATACTTCAGCACTGAATATGCTGAAGTTTTTCTCCTGGATACAATAAGCTGAAGTTTTTTTAGTTTATTTTCTAATACGTCAGCACTGAACGTGCTGAAGTTTTTCTCCTGGATACAATAGATTTGTCATGAAAAACCTCAGTAAAAATAAGCTGAAGTTTTTTAGTTCATTTTCTAATACTTCAGCACTGAATGTGCTAAAGTTTTTCTCCTAGATACAATAGATTTGTCATGAAAAACCTCGGCAAATATACTGAAGTTTTTTAGTTTATTTTCTAATACTTCAGCACTGAATGTGCTGAAGTTTTCCTCCTGGACACAATAGATTTGTCATGAAAAACCTCAGTACAAATATACTGAAGTTTTTTAGTTTATTTTCTAATACTTCAGTACTGAATGTGCTGAAGTTTTTCTGCTGGATACAATTGATTTGTCATGAAAAACCTCAGCACAAATATACTGAAGTTTTTAGTTTATTTTCTAATACTTCAGCACTGAATGTGCTGAAGTTTTTCTGCTGGATACAATTGATTTGTCATGAAAAACTTCAGCACAAATATAATGAAGTTTTTAGTTTATTTTCTAATACTTCAGCACTGAATGTGCTGAAGTTTTTCTCCTGTGCTATGTAATTTTCTCGTGCATGCTCAAATTAAATATCTTTTGTGCTTAACTTTTGTTCTACATTAATCAGCTTTTTCATGAGCTTTTGTTCTATTGTTCATTTTCTCAAACTTCAGCTTTTTTTCATAATTAAATTTTTATGCTAATACTTGACACTAAACATGCTTCTCTAGGATGAGTTCAGTTTGCGTTGTACTTAATTTCAATGGGAGGTGGACTACTGACTTCAAATACTTGGATCATGATACAAAGCTTGTTCTTATTAATAAACAAGTATCATTCAATTCTTTCCTGAAAAAAATTGGCGAAGTTACAAATATTGATTCAAGCGGATATTCCGTAAATATATGGTTTGATATCAAACTAAATACAAGCAAAGGTATGCTTGTAAATTCAGATGAAGAACTCAACACTTGTATACATTTGCTCACAACTGATTCTACAAGAATTGTGATTTTGTCATCGAAAAATACAACGTTCTGTAATATTCAACCAATCTCTTGACAGTATAGCAGCTTCAGAATAATTTGGTGATTATCAACATGATCTAGGGCAGCCAATAGTGGTAGTAGACAACGAGCAACAACTTTCTAACATTACATCTGCTTCAGAATATAGAATGCTACAACAATCACCCCCTCCTCCAATAAATTCATACCAGTTTGTGAATGAGCAAGAAGAAGAAGGGCAGCTAATAATGCAAATTGACAACCAACACACAATCCAACATAATTTTTTGCTACCTTCTGCAATGATAAGCAACAACGAAGATGAAGAAAATATGGAATTAATACCAGTAACATCAGATACAATTGATGAAATTGCTGAAACCTATAAAAAATCAAGAAAAAGAGTGAGGGAAAAGCTGAAAGAATCTCCTCCATGTAAAATACTTAGGCATGATGCATTGCCTGAGGAAGTAAGAGTAGGATCAATTTTTGAGAACAAGGAAAATATGACTAAATTTTTCTACAGCTTGGAGATAACCCAAAAGGTTGAATTCACAGCTGTTAGATCATGTTCAAAGAGATATGAGCTGAAATGCATTGAGGAGCAATGTGGTTGGATTGTGCGTGCTACCAGAATAAAAAATTCCACACTTTTCAGGGTGATAAAATATCATAACAACCATGAATGCTCAGTTGATGCAAGAAAATCAGATCAGAAGCATGCTACATCAAATTTTATAAGTGAACAAAATTTAGAACATGTTCGAGACAAAAAGATAGAGGTTACACCAGCCTTTGTAGAAAATGAAATGAAAAAGAAATTTGGAATTGACATTGGATATCACAAGGCATGGCGTGCTATTCAAAAAGCTATTGCTTGCATAAGGGGAACACCGGAAGAGAACTACCAGATTCTTCCTTCATACCTACACATGATGGTGCATAGAAACCCAGGAACGTACACAAGCATAAAAAGAGATGAGCAGAATTGGTAAGCAAAACAAATACTAACCATCAGCCTGAAGTTAAACATCACACCTTATGATTTATTTTTTTGTGTTTTACTGTACAGGTTTTGTTACATGTTCTTTGCTCCAGCAGCATCAATAGCTGGTTGGTCCTACTGTAGACCTGTTATTGCAGTAGATGCAACGTTTTTAAAGTCAAAATATCGTGGCGTTCTATTTGTTGTTGTATCAAAGGATGCAAACAATCAAATATTTCCTCTATCTTTTGGTGTAGCAGAATCAGAAAACAATGAGGCATACATTTGGTTCTTCGGAGAAATGAGAAAACCAATTCAAGTCCGTCATGAACTGGTTTTCTTGTCAGATAGAAACCAGTCGATTGCAAATGGGATTAGAAAAGTTTATCCTGAAGCTCACCATGGTATCTGCCTCTATCACTTTGAGAAAAATTTAAAGCAAAGACATGCAAAAGCCATGGTAATAAATCTTTTTCAAAGCGCTGCAAGGTCATACAAACGTGAAGATTTTAATAAGTTAATGTCCCAACTCAAAAGTGTTGACAAGAAAATATACAATTACATAATGGAAGAGCCTCCAGAAAGATGGGCTCGATCGTGGTTCCCACGGCGACGTTATGATATGCTGACAACAAACATTGTAGAATCAATGAATTCCGTGTTACTAAAAGCGAGAGAAATGCCTATTTTAAGAATGTTAGATTACATCCAAGAAAAGTTGGGAGAGTGGTTTTACGAACGGAGGAAAAAAGCAAATGAAACTTTTTACAAAGTATCAATATGGGCAGAAGAAGAGATGACTAAGAAGATGGACTTGGCTTGCAAAATGATTGTGAGTATATTTATTAACTTCAGGATTTACTTTCAGCGTGTTTTCTCTATAGCATAATCACTTCTGCCTTTTATATCTGGTACAGTGGTTTACTGCTTACATATAAAAAACTTCATACTAGCTGAAGTTTTGTCCCTAGATTCTATAGTTTTGTCGTCATGAGCTTTTGTAAAAAACTTCAGCACCCATCATGCTGAATTTATGAGCTTTATGAAAAACTTTAGCAGAAAAATGCTGAAGTTAATTCTCTCACTTGTAAAAACTTCAGCACACCATGTGCTGAAGTTTTGTAGTCATGATCTTTGAAAAACTTCAACATAATTACTTCTGCTTTTTATATCTGATGCAGTGATTTATTGCTTACATATAAAAAACTTCATACTTTTTCTTTTTGAATCAATATTACACTAATATTTTCTATTCCTTCTTAGGTGTTCAACCTTGATTCAATGCTGTTTAGAATAAATAGTGAAGGAATCGAATTCATTGTGGGCTTAAAAAGGAGAACTTGTGACTTCTTGGAATTTCAACTTGATGAATTGCCCTGTCCACATACAATTGCTGCTATTAATAAGAGATATTTGTAAAAACTGATTACTGCTCAAATTGGTATTCAAAGGAAACATGGTTCAAAATATATGAAGGACATGTGAATACTGTGGGTGATAAAAAATAATGGGATATTCCACAAAATGTACAATCTGAGATCATAAAACCTCCTGATGTGGAGATTTTACAAGGAAGAAGACAAAAGAAGAGGCATATGCCAGTGACTGAATCAGTACCATGGAAGTCTACCAAATGCAGTCGATGTAAACAAATTGGGCATAATAGAACAACTTGCTTATCTTCTCCAGCACCTCATCCGTATCCGAAGAAACACGCTGAAAAATACTCCAACATTTAATAATTCTTGGCAGAATTTAGACTTTCATTTTTGTATGATATATTTCAAATGTGATTGTTTTCATTTTTTTTAAAGATAAGTCAATTTAAAAAAATGCTGAAGTTTAGTCGTCATGAGCTTTTATGAAAAATGCTGAAGTAAATTAATTCATTTGTAAAGACATCAACACATAATGTGCTGAAGTTTTTATCACTGAATTCTATAGTTTAGTCTTTATGAGCTTTATGAAAAACTTCAGCACAAGATGCTGAACTAAGTTAGTTCATTTGTAAAGACTTCAACACATAATGTGCTGAAGTTTTTATCACTGGATTCTATAGTTTAGTCTTCATGAGCTTTATGAAAAGTTTCAACTCCCAATATGTTGAAGGGTCACCAAAAATAAAACAAAAACTTCAGCTCCCTTTATGCTGAAGTTTCAGCAAAATAAAGTACAAAACTTCATCTCAAAAAACAAAAATAAGCTGAAGTACAAAACACAAAACTTCAACTCCCTATATGCTGAAGTTTCAGCAAAACAAAGTACAAAACTTCAGCTCCAAAATAAAAACAAGCTGAAGTACAAAACACAAAACTTCAGCTCCCTATATGCTGAAGTTTCAACAAAAGAAAGCACAAACTTCAGCTCCAAAACAAAAATAAGCTGAAGTACAAAACACAAAATTTCAGTTTCCTATATGCTGAAGTTTCAGCAAAACGAAGCACAAACTTCAGCTCCAAAACAAAAACAAGCTGAAGTACAAAACACAAAACTTCAGCTCCCTATATGTTGAAGTTTCAGCAAAACGAAGCACAAACTTCAGCTCCAAAACAAAAAAAGGCTGAAGTACAAAACACAAAAACTTCAGCTCCCTATATGATGAAGTTTCAGCAAAAGAAAGCACAAACTTCAACTCCAAAACAAAAACAAGCTGAAGTACAAAACACAAAAACTTCAGCTCTCACTTTCATAAAAATATAACAAAAAACACAAACAAAACTTCACCTCCCTAGCTAAAGAAGTTATAGAAATGTTCATTCATTTAAAACAGACACACACGTTCAAAAACTTCAGCATATTACCAAAACAAAATAAAAACTTAAGCGCCCAATATGCTAAAATTCACCAAAACAAAACAAAAAACTTCAGCTCCTAAACAAAAACAAGTTGAAGTTCACCAGTTAAAAAATACAAAACAGACACACATGTTCAAAAACTTCAGCATATTAAACAAAACAAAAACGTAAACTCCCAAACATCAACTACAAAAAAAACATCAACTAAAAAAAAACAAACAAAACCTTATAGAACATGAATATCACAAAAAAAAAAAAATAATAACCAGAACGTAAAGGTACTGAAATGTACCTGTGATTATACGTAATATTGTTGGCGAACAAACAGTTGAAGTGATGAATATCAAAAAACAATGACGATCGTAAAAGCGAAGAACGGGAGAGAGAGAGAAAGAGAGTATTTGCAAAGTATAGGAATGGAAGTAGAGGAATGGGGTTTACTTGAAGAGAAGGCTTGACTGCTTGTAAAAGGGTAAAATTGTCTTTTCGAAAGGCTTTTAACAAAAAAATAGGTACCGGTTCAAACATAAAAATAAAGCGGGTACAAGTTAAAGAGGGGCGCCCCGTGTAATTTTTACTGATTTTTAGGCCGATCTTCAGGTCCATTATGTCATCGTAAACGAAGATCCACCATATCTGACTACTGAAGAAAAATGTCATTCAATTGCATGTTTTGATCACGATGCCAAGCTTTTGTTTACAAAAGATTTTTTTCTCTTGGTTTATGGATTAAGATGGTCGAGAGGCGAGATAAAACAACGTGAATAGTTGTATGCCAAAAATGGAAGAGACCCTGTTTCATATTCTTATCTGGTTCAGTATTTGGTAATGTTTACTTTCTAGGTGACTTTGATTGTGCCCCTCTTTTCTGTTTCCATCGAAAGCAAAGCTAATTTTTCTAGTCTTTCGAATCCTTTGTTCTTAGATCTTGAGATCTAGTTAAAAAGATTATGAAAGACCAAGTAAATTCTTAATTAACTCCTTATTGATATGCTGTGTAGTGTCTTTACATCTTACGAATTTCATAACTTGTGGCGAAATGGAAATTTTGGCAGCTATGAGTGGGTAGAAATGGTATCAGGTAGATTCTTTTAGCACCTGTATGAAAAAACATATTCAATTTTTAAAAATTATCTGAAGTTTAGCCAATTTTGAAAGTTTTTTTGGATGTGAAGTTTGAATTGTTAAAAGCAAAATTTCAGACACTCGGGTTTGAAGTTAGGCTCTTCATTCAAACTTTAGACTAGTAATTGTGCACTTAGTTTAAAGTTTGAAATTACATTCGGAGGTGGTTAAACTTTAAAAACTTTGTAAACTTCGACTATTGTTTAAATAAGAATCCTAAAAACAACTATTTGTGCACTTAGTGCTTATAAATCAATTGAAAAAAAAATGAGTGTACTAGACCGTATTAGTTTTGGAACACCTTTGCATCCTTATATATAAACTAAAAACAGTTAGGATGCTATTATTTAAGGAAGTGAAAAATAATTAGAAGAAATAATAGTTTAACAGGCATTTGCATTTATACCCGCTTTTTATGTCACGTTTTAACTTATACATGCTTTACACAAAAAATTGCAAGCGTACCCACTTTTCGCGTAACTTCAGGCATACGGGCCTGAAGTAGCAAAATTTTTTGCCTGAAGTGTAGCAAAAGTTTTTGCCTGAAGTGTAGCAAAACTTCAAATATTTTTGTATGAAGTTTGGCTTGACTTGCAAATGCAATCACGCAAACTTCACTTCATAGTGCAAATGGCAAACTTCAGTTCAATAAAACAACATCATGTGTTGAATGAAGTTTTTTGTTTGTAATTGCTGAACTTTAGCATTCTAGTAGCTGAAACTTTGTTCTGTATTTGCTGAACTTCAACATGTTTTAGCTGAAGCTTTGTTCTGTATTTGCTGAACTTAGCATGTTTTAGCTGAAGCTTTGTTCTATTTGTGATGAGCTTCAGGGCTGAAGTTTGTTTTGTATTTGCTGAACTTCAGCATTCTAGGAGCTGAAGTTTTTGTTTATATTTGCTAAACTTCAGCAATCTTAGAGCTGAAGTTCTAAAACAATAATGAATTTAATAGATCATGATTAGCAGGGATTGATGCTGTTCATTTCAAAGATTAAATAATGAAAAATATTTTCAACACAAAAATAAGTTACTACAGATAAATTAGAACAAAAAACCAATGTGCCTGTAAAGCTAAAATATCTAAGAGCTTAAATTATTGTGAATAAGACCAAACTGAACATAATGAGACAAGCAGATATTTATGAATCATCAGGCTAGAACGCATAACAATATCTCAATCTTCAGCATTCAGAAAATAAAGGAGGAGAAGGAGGAGGAGAAAGAGGCATGAAGTTGTTTAAACAGTGGGTACAAGTTAAAACTTTTTAAAAAAGTGGGTACAGGTTAAATTGGGGCGACCAAATAGGACGTTCCGTATAATTTTTACATTTATTACTGACAAATAATTAAAGACACTTTGATTGTTCTTATGTATATCTTCTTATCATGTGATATATAAGACATCTTATTCCATGTTTTTTCACATATCAACAATGACTTCCAAGAAAAATACTATTGTTACAGGGCCTTGCACTTAATATTATGGAGACTATTTTGAAAAAAGATTGTAGGATGATGAAAGCAATTACTCTCCTGTCAGCTGTGAGTTTGATCAAATTCTCTTTTATTCATATTTTACTAATGATAATAATTGTAATACTACCATTATAATTTATATTACATCCATATACTTATTATAGTAACAATTGATATTAGGGCTGGGCATATATCGGATAAAACTGATAGCTCGAACCAAAAAAAGCTAATTGGGCTATTGGTATTAGGTTATTGGATTAATGATTCGGTAACGGTTTAGAATTTTTTCATTATTTGGTTATCGGTTCGGACCTCGATTTATTAATTTTGTTAATGGGTTAACCGATAACCCAATAAGAATTAATACAATTATCACTTTACCCTTAAGTATATACATATATCTAGGGCTTCATTATCTCATATTCCCTCTCAGCCGCACGCTTCAGTGTATTTCCTTAAAGTCTTCATCTTCATATAGGGATTTTTGACTGTTAAAGATTCTTTATTTTATGCTCATATTTTATGATTTTTATTTTCCTTTCTTAATTTTGGATAACTGTTATTGACGTATTAGACAAGTAGTACTATTTTCTATAGTTTTTGGAGTTTGAAAGACTGTTGAATACTCTTGTTCTTTTTGCCAGTTCTCATTATTGTATTTGTAAATAATTTTGTATTAAAAAGGTACTGAAACATGAGTAGGATAGAAAGAGTCAGTGTAGTGGCACAACTTGTTGCTGACATTCCTTTGCAATATGTGGAGGTAATGAATGGAATTCTGCTGCTACTAATTGTTATCAGTATACATTATATGTTTTTGGCTAATTCAAGTTAATGTCGCTGAGCTTATCCTATGGTAGTAGTTGTTTTTGTTTGTTGTTCCAATCCTAATTAGATACATTTTGACATATTATGTCAAAAGGACTAAAACAGTAAGAAAATTTTCAGTTGCGAGCTTTTGAAGAAGTTTTGATCTGGATTGAGTTATTTTATCGGGTAAACCAATAACCGAACCGATAACTATTGATAACCGATTAACCGATAACCGATGACCAATTTCTTATCGGTTTACAACCGAACCGAACCGACCGATACCCACCCCTAATTGATATTGCATTTTTTATTGAATGTGCAGGTGCACAACATGAAACGAAGTTTCTTATAGGACAAACATCCCACACAAATTACAACTCAAAATTTTAGCAACAATATTTTTGTCAAAATAGTAAGTTGCGAAAAAATATGAAAACTTATTTTTAGAAGATCCCTGAAGATTGGCGGTGGAGTTTGATGATCCCATTGTATAAAAACAAAGGTGATATACAGGACTATAACAATTATAGAGGTGTCAAGCTGCTGAGTTATAATATGAAAGTTTGGGAGAGACTGGTGGAGGGGAGGATGCGACGTAGTGTTACTATTTTCGAGAACCAGTTCGGATTTATACCGGGATGATATACTACAGAAGACATTCACCATGTAAGGAGATTGGTAGAGCAGTATAGGGAGAGGAAGAAGTACTTGCATATGGTATTCATTGACGTAGAGAAGGCCTACAATAAAGTCCCGATAGAGGTCCTATGGGAATGTATAGCGGTGTCACAGTTGTTACACCCCATGTTTTCATACGTAAGAGTACGTCGTAAGTCAATTGATGCAAGCTCAGAAATGAAATCATCTTTGAAAAGTAAATAAAGTAAGTTAATCATGTTAACTTGGAGGTTACAAATACTTAAGATCATGAATACCAAGTACCAAGAGGGTTTGAAGGCTTAAAAGCTAAACGAATTGAACAAAATAAGTTTCTCAAAAGTCGACAAGTTTGGGAATGTTATAACATGTACTTCTGGGTGAGACTAGGGTGCTTAACTTGATAAGGAGTTTATGTTATGAGTATTTAGTCATAAGATAGTCGTGTGCTATGTTTTAAAGTCAACCGAGTTGTGGAACAAAAGTCGGTGAAAGCCATCACAAGTTACATTCATAAGTTTTATTGAAACTTGGGTCAAATTTAACTGCGATTTTCTCCCAATATACTTAGATTTACGAGGTGTTCCACTCACCAAATTGAAGATATATGAGCCTATTTTCTATCGCATTAAACCGTTTGTCAATACGACATCGGAGTAGAGAGATATATGTGTTTTGCCAGACTGTGCAGACTGCTAGGTGACAAGTAGGTGTATCACCTACTTGCTTAAATGAGAGGATTAAATATGCCAAAAAAAGGGCTATTTCGGGTCGTCCAAAGATCCCATTTAAGGGATTATCTCCTCCAATATAACACTCATTATATATCATAATAACCAGACATAAAATCATGCAATAATCCTCCCAAAATTTTCACACAAACCCTAATTGATTTTCTCTCCTTTTCAAATTCTACTTGGAGGAAAAATCTAGAGTTTGAAAAACCAAGATAGGAGCTGAGTTATTAAACAAATAAGGTAATTTTACTGCTCTCTTTCATCCATTTTTTTCTGCTAGAAAGGTATGGGAAGTCGTTCTACAATTGTAAGAACTCACGGGACGGTGATCGGAAGCCGTGAGTTCTAGTTATTCAACTTGTAGTGGGTTATTTTGTGTTGTTGTTGGATTGCGTGTTTTGTTATTGTTTTCGGGATTTTTGGAGGGTAAAGGGTATGGAGAAACACCACATAAATGCAGGGTGGTGGGCTGATCATTCGTCATAATATTTTTGGGTTGTTTGACACTACTATGGTGATCATTTTATGTATGAAGAGATTGGGGTGTGTTGGGCTGTTTTGTAGTATTTTCTAGTGTATATAAAGTTAAAAAATAATGTATATATGTTTTTATTGTTGTGTTCTTGTATTTCTTGTGTTATCTTGAATTTGGAGGAAGTAAGGATTATAGGGAGATGCTTCCCGTTTTAATACAAAATAAACTTGTCGTTCGTTGTGCGATAGTTGTACCTTTCGTAACTTAATGATAATATTATTATCATTGTTGTATATTAGGGGTGAGAAGAGGCGACTTCAACGTGGTAATTGGAAATATTGTGATAAGTAATGTTAAGGATAAACCTTTCCTTCATTATGGCATGATCCCGTTACTACATGAGTTTGATAACGAGACACAAAGAGAAGTTCGTATTACTGAACTTATGTACATTATCCTAGTCTCATAAGTTATAATACTCTCTCTTATCAGGACTTTATATTCAGTTAAGTACTGTCTTTTTCCAGTCAAGTGAGCAGACGGTCTCTCTCTCTCTCTCTCTCTCTCTCTCTCTCTACATATATATATATATATATATATAATCGATGGGCAGGGCCGTTAGTGGGCAACCACTGATCAGATGGTAAATTATATACTGAACCTACTATGGCCGAATGCCTATGAGGGAGCCTAGAATAGCCGAGATACAGAGCCTAGTATGGTCGAGCGCATATGAGCAAGCCTACTATGGCAGAGCAATTATTCGTACCGAGCCTTATAGAGCTGGACAACTATTTTGCTTACTATATTGAGAGAGTTGAGTCAGTATAAACAGGTAAGCATATCTTCATATTATCTTTGACTCCTAGTTACTTTTAATTATTATATTATCAGTTCAGTTTTATATTTTAGTTATTCAGTTTCCTACATACTCGGTACATTATTTCGTACTGACATCCCTTTTATCGAGGATGCTGCATTTCATGCC
Source organism: Nicotiana knightiana (assembly GCA_005239525.1). NCBI lineage: Eukaryota > Viridiplantae > Streptophyta > Magnoliopsida > Solanales > Solanaceae > Nicotiana > Nicotiana knightiana. Next base: position 314,877 of record ML420282.1, read on the forward strand.
TGCAGGTCATGATAGAGAGCTGGATAGACCTTCCTAGTAGATAGAGCCAATACATCAGCTTGGTTGGTAAGCTCCACTTCCTCGGAGTTACCAGGTCTAGACTTTGGAGTCCATTTTTTATACAGGTTTGATGGGTAGGTCGGGGCCCTGTCCCGACCATGATACAGTCATATCTAGAGGCTTGTAGATTAGTCCTGTATATTTTGTATATCAGTAGATGTTCTTGGCGGCTTCATCAGCTTGCACAATTATATATATCAGCTTTTGGGTATGTTTACCCCTCGTAGAGAGAGACATTATTTTTAGATGATTCAGAATATGGCCTCATCAGCCTAACTTGAGGGTTACCCCTCCAGAGTTCACAGTTACATAGTGGTACGCTCGGGCCGAGTATGGCACCGGGTGCCGGCTACGCCTCCTCAGGTTTGGGGGCATGATAAACTTGGTATCAAAGCAGTTTTATCCTAGGGAATATACAAGCCGTTTCTAATAGAGCCTTGTTTATAGATGTTTTGTGCACCACATTATATAAAAAGGAAGATACAGGGCATTTAGGAGTTTGTTACTCTTCTTTCAAATCTGAATCGTGCTATAAATCTGAGTCATAAAAGTTCGAGCCAGGACTTATGTTCGCTAATGATATAGAGATACTTGCAATTTGATAAATTACAACTATCTAATACAACAATAAGTAAGGGCACTAGTAGAGAGAATTCTTGACAACATAGCCCAGATTGAGGCACTATCAGATCATGCATACTAGATGTGCAAATTTCCTACTTTAGACCTTAAGACGGGAATATCTAATATACCCCACAAATAGTAGGCCACTGGAGCATCAGAAGGTAAAAGTATAAGTTTCAATAGGTAACAAAAGCAAGGTGAAGAGGGTACGAGGTACCCAGTTAATGAAGATCATCCGAATTTCCAATTCAGGGAGAGAAACATAAGGATTCTAAGTTACCTTCAATAGAAACAGAGGTATGTGCAATTGGCCACACCCATCTCAGTTATGACCTATGGGAGCTAACATATATAGTTTAAGAGAATGATGAGATATCATGATCCAGCTTGGGTTAGAGTAACCCAAAATGGTAGATTGAGCAAAATGAGCTAAAAGTGAAACAATATTTTGTTGAAGTTTTCACAATAATGTGATAGACAGAAATATTAGCAGGAGAATAAGTAGAGAGTAAATGAAGCATTATGAGTAAGGTATGATAAATGGGTGATAGCGGTAAATCATAATATGATAATATGACAGAGTCTATAGTGAAGTAAAGGAAAAGACAAGAGGTGGTAGGCCTTGAGACTATAAAAGAGTATATGCCATAACGTCATATCCTTATTTCGAGAAATGAGTTGGTGACTCCATGTCACGACCCGAAATTCAACCTTCATGTCGTGATGGCGCCTAACGTTGCACCCGCTAAACAAGCCAACGTGTTAACTGTATTGATTTATTAACAAGTGAAAATAGCAAACACTGACTATGTATCTGAAATAGAGTGCAGAAGCATTAACATAATTCTAAATAAACATAGCTAATAATGCAGAAATCCCCTTTTAGTACAACCCAGAAGTAGAGTCACAACCTCACGAACTAGTCTAAGATTTGACTAAAAACAACAGTTTAAAAATAAATGATGTATCTGTCTAGAAAATACATAAAAGACAGGATAAAAGATAGACAGGGATGCCGAGATCCACGAACGCCATGCGGAACTACCTCGGTGTCATCTGCAATGGACTGAAGGACACTCCCACTAGCGATGTCCATTGGGTCCGGCTGCGTAATCTGCACAACATAAAGAAGTGCAGGTGTAGCATCAGTACAACCAACCTCATGTACTGAGTAAGTGCCGAGCCTAACCTCGGCGAAGTAGTGACGAGGCTAGGACACGACAATAAATTGTACTTGTGCAGTTTAATAGTATAGCAGAAAAATAAACAAGAGTACAGTTACGGGGAAGAACATGCCGGGGATAAGAGATAGCAAATACTGAAATGACGGAAACGAAATAACAGTCTAAAATATCCGAAAATAATAACGGGGATTGACAACACGAATTAAACAGTGAAAAGAAACGGCACGGCATGTCCCCTCGTGCATAACAATATAAAATATGGCACGGAATGTCCCCTCATGCATAAATAATCATAAACATGGCACGGAATGTCCCTTCGTGCATAAAACATCACAATCACGACACGAAATGTCCCCTCGTGCAGATATATATCATCAACACGGCACGGAATGTCCCCTCGTGCATAATAATCATAAACACGGCACAAAATGTCCCCTCGTGCATATATATCATCAACACGGCATGGAATGTCCCCTCGTGCATGATGAGTGTAAAAACAACAATTGATATGAATGCTTAACAATACGGCATTTCAAAATTTCAGAAATAATCAACAAAATTCTACTGTCCCGGCAAGGGACTCAGCTATAACCAATCACTCAGAGGTATAATGTCAACAGTAAAATCCTCGACCGAACACATAATCAATAATTTTTCTAAGTCATGAAATAACCTCAAGGTACCACTTTCAAGGTTCCCAATAATTCACAACACGGAGAATGTCAAAGAACATTAAACAACTCATCAAAATCGACTCACGGGCATGCTTGACCACAACATATAGGTACAAGTCACCTCACCTATACATAGGACATGAATTACACATATTAAATAGGACTCTATACCTATTCCCTCAAGCTAAGGTTAGGCCAAACACTTACCTCGGCTCCAAGAATGCAAGTCAAGCCTCAATCACGGCCTTTCCTCTTGAATCCGACTCCGAAACGATAATATCTANGGTTCCCAATAATTCACAACACGGAGAATGTCAAAGAACATTAAACAACTCATCAAAATCGACTCACGGGCATGCTTGACCACAACATATAGGTACAAGTCACCTCACCTATACATAGGACATGAATTACACATATTAAATAGGACTCTATACCTATTCCCTCAAGCTAAGGTTAGGCCAAACACTTACCTCGGCTCCAAGAATGCAAGTCAAGCCTCAATCACGGTCTTTCCTCTTGAATACGACTCCGAAACGATAATATCTAAACATAATTGACTCAATAACATCAAGAATAATTCAATAAATTAATCCAAAGCCTAATTATTAATTTCCCATAATTCTTCCAAAAATACGAAAATTCGACCCTGGGCCCGCTTGGTCCAAACTCGAGTTTCGGACCAAAACCCGATCACCCATTCCCCCACGAACCAGAATATACAATTTGTTTTTAAATCCGACCCCAAAATGAGGTTGAAATCCCAAATTTTCCAAAAGCCCTAACTCTACCCAAAACCCCCAGTTCTACCTTTGATTTCATGTTTTTAGGCCTAGATTCTACTGATTAATGAAGGAAAATGGAAGAAACTAGAGTTTAAGATCACTTACTTAAGTGGTTATGGAGGAAGATTAGCTTGGAACTCGGCTATGGGGCTTGGAAAAGAAGGAGGGGGTGAAAATATGAAGAATCCCGAAATAGCATTCTGTTTTTAAGACTTAAAAATCACTGCGCGATTTTACTTTACGCGATCGCGGAAAGGGAGTTGCGATCGCGGAGAGTACTGGGTTTTAGACTTACGCGATCGCGAACAAGGGACTGCAATCGCATTGGTTGACTGGTCTGTGCATCGTGATCGCGACCAAGCGATCGCGTTCACGTAGAGTGCACACTGCCCTGCCCCCAGATTCCTTTAACGCTATGCGATCACGTGAGGCCCCTCGCGATCGCGTAGAGCACTACTCCCAGACGCATTCAAGGCCCTGCGTTCACATAGGGTAATTTCCCAACCCCCATCCATATGAACATCACGATCGCAGATAACAAATCACAGTACACCAGAACAGCCCAAAAACACCAGAAATTTCCTATGTTTAGCACCCCGACACCTACTCGGAACTCACCCAAGCCCTCGGGGCTCAAACCCAAATATACACACGACTTCGAAATCATCCTACAAACTTATTCGAGTAATCAAACCACTAAAATAACATCAAAAACAATGAATTAAGCTCCAAAATCTATAGAATTTTCTCAAACATAATAAACTTCTAAATTCTCCAATTTTGATCCGAAACACGTCAAACCAAGTCCGTTTATTACCAAATTTCACAGATAACTCACATAACACATATTGAACCTGTTCCGGGCTTCAGAACCATAATACGGGTCTGGTAACACAGATTTCACATAAAAGTTCATTTTCAAAAGTCTTTCTTATTTTCAGAAAATAATTTTCTTTTAAAATTCATTTCTCGGTCTTGGGACCTCGGAATTCGATTCCGGGCATACACCCAGGTCCCATATTTTCGTACGGACCCTCCGGAGCCGTCAAATCACGGGTCCGGGTCCTTACCAAAAATGTTGACCAAAGTCAACTTTGTTCCATTAATTATCATAAATTCATCTGTTCAACACATTTCCACATATAGACTTTCCGGCTACGCGCTCGGGCTGTGCATGCACATTGAGGTGAGATTTAACAGAGGCTTTCGGGGCCTCAGAACAAAATTTTTTGCTAGATTTATACAAGATGATATTTTGGGTCATCAGAATCTCCACCTCTAAAACAACCGTTCATCCTCGAACGAACATAGAAAAGTACCTGAATCGGGGAAAAGGTGGGGATATCGGCTCCGCATATCGATCTTGGACTCCTAAGTAGCTGCTTCAACAGGCTGACCTCTCCACTGAACACGAACCGAAGGATAACTCTTCGATCTCAACTGATGCACCTGCCGGTCTAATATGGCTATCGGCTCCTCATCATAAGACAAATCCTTGTCCAACTGGACACCACTGAAGTCAAGTACATGAGATGGATCCGCAATATACCTCCGGAGCATAGACACGTGAAATACCGGATGCGCGGCTGACAGACTAGGTGGCAAGGCAAGTCTGTAGGCCACCTCTCCTACCTTGTCCATAATCTCAAATGGACCAATGAACCTAGGGCTCAACTTTCCCTTCTTTCCAAATCTCATCACGCCCTTCATGGGCGACACCCGAAGAAATACCCGATCGCCTATCATAAATGCCAAATCTCGAACTCTACGATCCACATAACTCTTCTGCCTGGACTGAGCTGTACGAAGTCTATCCTGAATGATCTTTACCTTGTCCAAGGCCTCCTGGACTAACTCAGAACCCAACAATCTAGCCTCACATGGCTCAAAACATCCGATTGGAGACCTACACCGTCTACCATACAACGCCTCATACGGAGCCATCTGAATGCTTGACTGTAGCTGTTGTTGTAGGCAAACTCAGCTAAAGGCAAGAACTGGTCCCATGAACCACCAAAGTCAATGACACAAGCTCACAACATATCCTCCAAAATATGAATAGTACGCTCGGACTGCCCGTCCGTCTGAGGATGAAATGCGGTGCTCAAATCAATTTGTGTGCCCAACTCTCGCTGAAATACTCTCCAGAAATGAGAGGTAAACTGAGTACCTCGGTCTGATATAATGGATATGGGTACACCATGCAGTCTAACAATCTCTCTCATATAGATCCTTGCCAACTTCTCTGCTGAATACGAAACTGATACTGGGATGAAGTGCGCTGACTTGGTCAGCCTATCCACAACGACCCATACTGCATCAAACATTCTCTGAGTCCGTGGGAGTCCAACTACAAAGTCCATGGTGATACGCTCCCACTTCCACTCGGGAAGCTGAATCTGCTGCATCAAACCACCGGGTCTCTGGTGCTCGTACTTAANACAAGTCCTGGTCCAGCTCAAAGCATCGGCCACCACATTGGCCTTCCCTGGATGATAAAGAATGGTAATATCATAATCCTTCAGGAACTCTAACCATCTCCTCTGCCTCATGTTCAACTCCTTCTGTTTGAACAAATACTGTAAACTTTTATGATCCGTGAACACCTCACATGGCACACCATACAAATAATGCCTCCAAATCTTCAATGCATGCACAATAGCTGCTAACTCCAAGTCATGAACTGGATAGATCTTCTCATGAACCTTCAACTGACGAGAAGCATAGGCTATAACCTTTCCATCCTGCATCAACACTACACCAAGCCCAACCCGTGAAGCATCACAATACACAGTATACGATCCTGAACATGTGGGAAAAACTAACACTGGTGCCGTGGTCAAGGCTGTCTTGAGCTTCTGAAAGCTCGCCTCACCCTCCTCAGACCACCTGAACTAAGCACTCTTCTGAGTCAACCTGCTCATCGGGGTTGCAATGGATGGAAAGCCCTCCACAAACCGGCGATAATAACCTGCTAAGCCCAAGAAACTCCGGATCTCTGTAGCTGAGGTGGGTCTAGGCCAATCTCTGACTGCTGAAATCTTCTTGGGATCCACCTGAACACCCTCTGACGATACCACATGGCCTAGAAATGCAACTGAACTCAACTAGAACTCACACTTGGAAAATTTTGCATACAACTGACTATCCCTCAAAGTATAGAGGATGACTCTAAGGTGCTGCTCATGCTCATCTAGGCTACAAGAGTATATTAATATATCATCAATGAAAACAATCACAAATGAGTCCAAATAAGGCCTGAACACTCGGTGCATCAACTCCATGAAAGCAGCGGGGGAATTTGTCAGCCCAAATGACCTCACCAAGAACTCATAATGCCCATAACGAGTGCGAAAGGCTGTCTTAGGGACATCAGACGCCCTAATCCTCAGCTAAAACCAGATCTCAAGTCAATCTTGGAAAACTCTGAAGCACCCTGAAGCTAGTCGAATAAATCACCAATCCTCGGCAAAGGATACTTGTTCTTAATAGTAACCTTATTCAACTGTCAGTAGTCAATATACATCCTCATCGAGCCATCTTTCTTATTGACAAACAATACTGGAGCACCCCAAGGAGAAACACTAGGCCTAATGAAGCCTTTATCCAACAAATCCTACAACTGATCCTTCAACTCCTTCAACTCTGGCAAGGCCATACGATACGACGGAGTAGAAATAGGCTGGGTGCCTTGAGCTAGCTCAATACAAAAATCAATATCCCTGTCGGGTGGCATACCCAGCAGGTCAGTAGGGAAACCTCTGGAAACTCACGAACCACGGGCACAGACTACAGGGAAGGAACCTCGGCGCTAGAATCACGAACATAGGCCAGATAGGCCAAACAACCCTTCTCGACCATGCACCGAGCCTTCATATAAGAAATAACTCTACCAGAAGAATGACTAAGAGTCCTCCTCCACTCCAAATGAGGCACCCCTGGCAAAGCCAAGGTCACTGTCTTGGCATGACAGTCCAGAATAGCATAATAGGGGGATAACCAATCCATCCCCAATATAACATCGAAGTCAACCATATCAAGTAGCAAAAGATCAACCTGAGTCTCCAGACCACCAATGACTACTAAGAAAACATGGTAGAATCGATCTACCACTATAGAATCACCCATCGATGTAGACACATGCACAACAGTACTCAAGGAATCACGGGGCATACTCAAATAAGGGGCAAAATATGAAGACACATAGGAGAATGTAGAACCCGGATCAAATAACACCGAAGCCTCTCGGCTGCAAACTGAAACCGTACACGTAATAACTACATCAGAAGCCTCAGCATCAGGCCTGGCAGGAAAAGCATAGCACCGGGGCTGAGCCCCTCCAACCTGATCATCTCTCGGTCGACCTACTGCGGTCTAACCTCTACCTCTCGTTGCATGTCCTCCACCTCTATGAGTCTAACCTCTACCTCTGGCACCCCGACCACCACCCCTAGCTGGCTGAGGGGGTGGGGATATGCTTGATGCGGGAACCATGGCACGGGAACCCTGATACTGAGACCCACTAGAACCTCGGGGCAAAACCTGAAAATATGCCCCAAACCACCGCAAGTATAACAAGGCCTCTGTTGATGTGGCTGCTGACTCTAGAACTGGCCCTGTCAACCCTGATAACCACCCTGGAAACTCTGAAGCAGCGGTGCACTGATAGGTGTTGGTGGTGCACCAATAGAAGCTGGCGGTGCACTGTGAGCTACCTGAAGTGCCGACTGATAGGGTCTGGGAGGATGACCTCTGCCTGAAGAATCACTGCCCCCAGATGAGCCTCCACTGAAATGACTGAAGTGACGGGGCCTCTTGTCAGCCCCCTGACCACCACCCTGTGACATAATCATCTCAATCCTCCTGGCCACATTGGCCGCATCCTGGAATGAAATATCAGTACCTGACTCCTTGGCCATCTCAAGACGGATGGGCTGAGCTAAACCCTCAATAAATCTCCTCACTCTTTCACGATTAGTGGGAAGTATCATAATAGCATGCCGAGCTAGAGTGATGAACCTGGTCTCGCACTGAGTAACAGACATAGATCCCTGATGGAGGCGCTCAACCTGCCTCCGAAGATCCTCCCTCTGAGTAACTGGAAGGAACTTCCCCATGAATAACTCAGAGAACTGAGCCCAAGTCAATGGTGCAGACCCAGCTGGCCTGGACAAGCAATAGTCTCTCCACCAAGTCTTGGCGGAACCCGAAAGACGAAAAGTAGAAAAATCAACTCCATTGGACTCTACTATGCCCATGTTCCGAAAAACCTCATGACAACTATCCAAATAATCCTGGGGATCCTTTGATGGTGAACCAGTAAATGTAGTAGTGAAAAACTTGGTGAATCTATCCAATCTCCATAAAGCATCTGCTGACATAGTTGCCCCCTCAACTGCCGGGGCCACAATGCCCGGCTGAGCTACTCCGATCGTTTGAGGCGTCGGGGTCTGGAATTGAGGAGCTAGCTGCTCTGGCCTGCGAGTAGCAGGAGTCTGGGTCCCTCCCCTATCCTGAGAGATGGATGGTGTAGTAGGAAGAAGACCGGCCTGAGCCACACTCTCCTGAGTCCCACTAAGCGGACTAGAGCGTCCTGAAGCACCGGGGTGGCAATGAACCCCTCTGGGACCTGAGCTGGTCCAACTGGAGCTGTCTGAGTAGGAACCACACCGACAAAGTCTACCTGTGGGTCCTCTACTGGGTTGCTGCTCTGGGCTGAGCCCTGCCCCTACCTCGGCCTCTAATATGGCCTAGGCCTCGGCCCCACGTAGGAGCTGCAACAGGAGATTCGGGCTGTTGATCGGTAGATGAGGAAGCACGCATTCTCGCCATCTGCGAGAGAATAGAATCGAAACTCAATTAGCATTTAGAATTTCAAATCGCACGACAGAAAAGAAGAAAAGTGAAGTTATTCCTAACTTTGTAGCCTCCGGGGGATAAGTACAGACGTCTCTATACCGATCCCTCAGACTCTACCAAGTTTGTCCGTGAGTTGTGAGACCTAAACAACCTAGTGCTCTGATACCAACTTGTCACGACCCGAAATCCCACCTTCAGGCCGTGATGGCGCCTAATGTTGAACCCACTAGACAAGCCAATGTGTTAACTGTATTGATTTATTAACAAGTGAAAATAGAAAACACTGACTATGTATCTGAAATAAAGTGTGGAAGCATTAACATAATTCTAAATAAACATAGCTAATAACGGAGAAATCCCCTTTTAGTACAACCCAGAAGTAGAGTCACAACCTCACGAACTAGTCTAAGATTTGACTAAAAATAACAGTTTGAAAATAAATGATGTATCTGTCTAGAAAACACATAAAAGACAGGATGAAAGATAGACAGGTACGCCGAGATCCACGAACGCCATGCGGAACTACCTCGGTGTCGTCTGGGATGGACTGAAGGACACTCCCACTAGCAATGTCCACTAGGTCCGGCTGCGTAATCTGCACAACATAAAGAAGTGCAAGTGTAGCATCAGTACAACCGACCCCATCTACTGAGTAAGTGCCGAGCCTAACCTCGGCGAAGTAGTGACGAGGCTAGGACACAACGACAAATTGTACTTGTGCAGTTTAATAGTATAGCAGAAAAAGAAATAAGAGTACAATTACGGGGAAGAACATGCTGGGGATAAGAGATAGAAAATACTGAAATGACGGAAACGAAACAATAGTCTAAAATATCCAAAAATAATAACGGGGATTGACAACACGAATTAAACAGTGAAAAGAAACGGCACGACATGTCCCCTCGTGTATAACAATATAAAACATGGCACATAATGTCCCCTTGTGCATAAATAATCATAAACATGGCACAGAATGTCCCCTCGTGTATAAAACATCACAATCACGGCAAAAAATGTCCCCTCGTGCATATATATATCATCAACACGGCACAGAATGTCCTTTCGTGCATAATAATCATAAACACGGCACGAAATGTCCCCTCGTGCATATATATCATCAACACGGCACAAAATGTCCCCTCGTGCATGATGAGTGTAAAAGCAACAATTGATATGAATGCTTAAAAATACGACATTTCAAATGTTCAGAAATAATCAACAAAATTCTACTGTCACGGCAAGGAACTCAGCTATAACCAATCTCACTCAGAGGTATAATGTCAACAGAAAAATCCTCGACCGAACACATAATCAATAATTTTTCTACGCCATGAAATAACCTCAAGGTACAACTTTCAAGGTTCCCAATAATTCACAACACGGAGAATATCAAAGAACATTAAACAACTCATCAAAATCGACTCACGGGTATGCTTGACCACAACATATAGGTACCCGTCTCCTTACCTATACATTGGACATGAATTACACATAGCAAATAGGACTCTATACCTATTCCCTCAAGCTAAGGTTAGGCCAAACACTTACCTCGGCTCCAAGAATGCAAGTCAAGTCTCAATCACGGTCTTTCCTCTTGAATCCGAATCCGAAACGATAATATCTAAACATAATTGACTAATAACATCAATAATTATTCAATAACTCAAACCCAAATCCTAATTATTAATTTCCCATAATTGTTTCAAAAATACCAAAATTCGACCGCGGGCCGCTTGGTCCAAACTCGAGGTTCGGACCAAAACCCGATCACCCATTCCCCCACGAACCGGAATATACAATTTATTTTGAAATCCGACCCCAAAATGAGGTTGAAATCCCAAAATTTCCAAAAGCCCTAACTCTATCCAAAACCCCCAATTCTGCCCTTGATTTCATGTTTTTAGGCCTGGATTCTAATGATTGATGAAGGAAAATGGAAGAAACTAGAGTTAAGATCACTTACCTAAGTGGTTATGGAGGAAGAGTAGCTTGGAACTCAGCTATGGGGCTTGGAGAAGAAGGAGGGGATGAAAATATGAAGAATCCCGAAATAACATTCTATTTTTAAGACTTAAAAATCACTGGACGATTTTACTCTACGCGATCGCGGAAAGGGAGTTGCGATCACGGAGATGACTGGGATTTAGACTTACGCGATCGTAAACAAGGGACTGCGATCGCGGGAGTATTGGACACTGACCATCGTGATCGCGACCAAGTGATCGCGTTCACGTAGAGTAACACATTGCCCTGCCCCCAGATCCCTTTAACACTGTGCGATCGCGTTGAGCACTACCCCCAGGCGCGTCCAAGGCCCTGCGTTAGCATAGGGTAATTTCCCAACCCCCATCCATATGAACAACGCGACCGCGTGAATCACACCGCTATCGCGGAGAACAAATCACAGAACACCAGAACATCCCAAAAACACCAGAAATTTCCTAAGTTTAGCACCCTGACACCTACCCAGAACTCACCCGAGCCCTCGGGGCTCAAATCCAAATATACACAAAACTTCAAAATCATCCTACGAACTTATTCGAGTAATCAAACCACTAAAATAACATCAAAAACAATGAATTAAGCTCCAAAATCTATAGAATTTTCTCAAACTTCATAAACTTCTAAATTCTCCAATTTTGATCCGAAACACGTCAAACCAAGTCTGTTTCTTACCAAATTTCACAGATAACTCACATAACACATACTGAACTTTTTCTGGGCTTCAGAACCATAATACAGGCCCGGTAACACAGATTTCACTTCAAAGTTCATTTTCAAAAGTCTTTCTTATTTTCAGAAAATAATTTTCTTTAAAATTCATTTCTCGGTCTTGGGACCTCTAAATTCAATTCTGGGCATACGCCCAGGTCCCATATTTTCCTACGGACCCTCCGGGACCGTCAAATCTCGGGTCCGGGTCTGTTTACCAAAAATATTGACCAAGTCAACTTTATTCCATTAATTATCATAAATTTATCTGTTCAACACATTTCCACATATAGACTTCCCGGCTACGCGCTCGGGCTGCGCACACACATCGAGTTGATTAACGGGGGCTTTCAGGGCCTCGAAACATAATTTTTTGCTAAATTTATACAAGATGACCTTTTGGGTCATCACACTCCAACATGATTACTAGAAGGCTAAGTTAGACCCTCGAGTAATAGAATTCAAAATGGGCTAGTAAACAAGATAATGCCAAACATGAATTAGGGACTAGAGGATTTGAGAATAGTCGACGTCGTTGGAATTTCAGAGATCGCATTCCTGCAATAATAATAAAGGACGATAGAAGAATTACCTTTGAAAATAATTCAGGAAGACGCCTCCCTAAAGCAAGCACTGTGAGCAGAGTTAAACTTAAGGGACTAAGTGTGCTTATTACACTAGGCGTCACCCTCAAGCATAATAAATTCAGTTATCTCTGGTATAAAAAGGGTTATTGCAAGGCGAGTAAGGGTCATCAAGAAAAATATGGAAAGACGCCGAAGATGAAGAGCTAAAATATCTGCATGTAAAACTTCAGAGCATTAAACGCTAGTACTCCCCTAAAGGGTGAAAGATTGTGTGATATGGTATTAAGTCAGAATTAAGTGGTTCAGGAAACTAAGGAATGGTAAAGGAAGAATGCATGCGGTAAAAATGTGAAAGGGATGAGACTGTGCTTATTCAAATCCTACAGTTATGTTAGAACCCCAAACATTTTGCAAGCACGACGTCGGGGAAAGGCAGTAAGGTTCCCGGCCAGGATGTTATTGATAAATAAGTAGGCATGGATACATAACGAGTTAGTGGGAATGGTAATTTAAGTCCAAGGACCAAACTTAAGAGATAGCAAACGGGATATAGATGTGAGAATGGACCATAGTTAGTAGTTGATTCAGGAAGAGCCTAGTTTTTCTATAAACTATCATTTTATTTATCAGAAAATTGATCTTTACATAGTAGGACCCTGCTGACCAATTTCTTGTCTCTATTTAAACTACACTTGACTCCAACACCTTATATATGTCTCAACTATATAACTATACTATACTACTATATGTATCACGACCTATACATGTATTCTACTATCATGAACTCCCATGTGCTTCTGCCAATTACTGTGTAGATGGCCTTTGATATGTATAACCAGGAAGATACTAGTTATGGATAAACAAGAGGTCAAAGATAAATCAGTCGATCGTACAAGATAAACATAGTGAACCCATCATAGGAAATTCAATCTCCCAGATACGACATCGTAATCCTTGAGAAATATTCAGATATGAGTTGGGGTAGTTAAAGGTACCATATAAGTGTTACGAAAATAAGAGAGAGTTCCACTAGGGAGACAATCAAAATTTCAATTCAGAAGCAACCCTACGAGCACAAGGGCATAGAGGTAAGGAACTAAAGATAATTATAGGCGAGTAAGAACATCATAAATTATGTGGGGTATACAATGTAATAAGATAGCATCTTTACAGGATTCATAGGGTCTTCCCTAAGTACCGTAACGCAAGACTAGATGAGGAAAAAGGAAGAAGGCTTCAACATAAGCATAGTGACCTAAAGAAGAAATGATCTTGTAACAACAGTCTCACTATAATATTGTATGTACTCCATAAGAAAGTGGAACCTATCGTGACTAAAGAACCAGAAGTAAAATCCAAAGTAATATTCAAGATCATATAAGTTGCATGAAATTCCAGTACGTGTGGCCACTAAGATAAGCCAAGTATTAATACAACAAGCAGCATAACGACCAAGAAAAGTAATTGCTTACGTTTAAAGACAGCTGAGAAGGCATGAAAGGAATTAATCGATCCATGACCCAGAGTTAGTTACGTTATGGCCACACTTATGATTTCATAATATTATCCATGCAACACATATGTTGACATTCTACAGTTACAGGAGACTTCGGTATAAGTTAAAAGAAAGGATTGGGTCCACGTCACATACAAAGGTTTTAACTGTTAGAAGATTATAACATGGATGTTCCATAGCGTCCACGAAAGGCTAAGGTAATAACTAATAACTTGAGCGCAGATGACAACTTAAGCCTACACAAAGGCTAAGAGAGAAGAGGAAGCTCGAGAGTTACAATAGATATGTAAATTAGGAGTCTGATTATTAGACCTAGATGATTATACAAATCGTGACTCAAAATATTGCAGAATCACCACTGATAGCAGAGGTGCAAGAGATATAGTACAACAACCATATTCTATAATAGCTCTACGATAAAGCCAGTTAGAAGAGTACCAGCCTCATAAGAAGTCAGTACGAAGCTCCCGTCAGATTATGTATGTGCCAGAGGTGCAAGTATTATAGTAGAGCTTCAAGTTGTGGATGTGAATCCTACCAACGTGGAAGGGAGGTTATGAAAAAGATAGAGATACGGTGGGAGATTTAATGGTAAGTAAGGTAAATGTGAAGAAGGTACGAGATACTTAAGTGCAGAAGGTTGTAAATAGTCCATATTTTAGGTAGAGTGCTAGAAGCACTATGATTCAGTATCCAAAAATGATATGGTGTCGTCAGCAACATATCTTCCACCTTATAGTTTCCATGTACCGAGAAGTCTGGTTAAGAGAGTAAATAATAATTAGAGACGGCATAATTTCTCGCTTGAGGTTCCAGAATAACATAAGAAAATCTATGGTGTTAGCAAGTTGAAGGAAGGTTGCGAGTAGTATAAATAGATATGTGTAGGTCGCAAGCTAAAGTATGATAGAGAAATAAGGTTTTAGGTAGACATGAGTAAGGATAAGAAAAGGTGAGTGGGAAGGTGACGAGAATAGGTAAGTCCTCCGGATTAAACCCATCAAAACAAGAGAACTGATGGTTTCCGTAAGTTATAGAAATCTCTGTATAGCCTGCATGAACTAAAAGGAGTTTAAGACTAGGAGAATTTAGAAAGATTGAATGAAGCCT
Organism: Nicotiana knightiana; assembly: GCA_005239525.1. NCBI lineage: Eukaryota > Viridiplantae > Streptophyta > Magnoliopsida > Solanales > Solanaceae > Nicotiana > Nicotiana knightiana. The sequence continues at coordinate 329,988 of ML420282.1, forward strand.
TGATAGTAGAATGGGGGTGTAATTGTTATAAATGATAAGAAGATGACATTTTTGCCTTCGATTGGGTATTAATTCAAAGAGAAGGGATTTTATAAATTGCACCGGATTAGAATACGCCTCATAGGATGAACCACGCTGGGATGCCATGAAGTACAGTTAATGAAGTATAGTATCGCCCCTTGGTGGATCGGGAAAATCACTTCAGATGTTCCCCAATGAGATGTGAGCCCTAGTGACAATGTGTAACATAAGAGATTTCAAGTTATTAGTGGTAGATTATAGTTCAACATTAAGGTGAATCAACAATAGATGGATAAAAGTTACAAAGTATGAGATGAGATTAGGTTGTCATTCTTAAGATGAACAATAATGAGGAAGCATTAAAGGACTTAGATTTATACATATAAGATAAGCAATGAGAGAGTAACCTAAAGTTGGGTAGAAAACCTTGGTAATAACAAACTGAAGTAAGGGTTATGGTATTGTATTACCTACCTAGATGTTGTAAAGCCAAAAGGATAGATATACAAGGCTATGAAACAAGATATAACAAAAGGCGTAAGTTCGACAAAGAACCGAGCGAAGAACTTCATTACACCTATAGACACCGAGAGGAACAACGTGTCATAGTTCTGTATATATTCACAAAGTGAGGCCTAAAGATTGTCTAAAAGACGGAGGAAATAAGAGAGAAGAGTTGCATAGGTGCCCGTACAAGTAGGGGTGTTCGTTGGTCGGTACGGTACGATATTTAGAGATTTCGGTTCGGTATTCGGTTTCTTAAAATGCTATACCAATACCGTACCTAATTAAATTCGGTATGGTTTATTTTTTCTCCTTTCGGTTTCGGTTTATTCGGTTCGGTAATTTTAATTTATTCGGTTTGAATACTCACTAGTTCGTAGAGTCATTGATTGTAATATTCTTAATTAAAACACTCAAAAGTACAAAACTAAAAATGTTTATTGACAAAAGTTTTGTCCAAAACCAACAAATATCAAGCAGAGAGAGAAAAAATGGTACATAAAGGAATAAATTTGGCCATTAGAAATGTCTTGTTACTTGCTTAGAGTTAATTGATGAACTTATAGAATAAAAGAAAGTAAAATTTCAGATTTCTTATATTTATTTTAAAATTAATAATATGTGTATTATGTAATATAATATATATTTCGGTACGGTATCGATATTTTATTATTTTATTTTCAAATACCTAATACCAAATTATTTTTAAAATTTAAACCAAATACCATACCGAATACCAAAATATTGAATACCGAATACCAAAATTTTCGGTTTCAGTACGGTAATTCGGTATTTACCAAATTATGCACAGCCCTATGTACAAGGATAGGGTCATACAGGCTACATGACAAAAGGTAGCAACAATTACGAGATTAGAAGAAGTTCGACCACATGTCATGGTGTGAGAAAGAGGCCTAAATGGGGGGGGGGGGTGTGCCCTGGCCTTCAGATTTATTCACAAAACAGTTGCCTAGATGGCAAGGACAATATTAAATATTCGTAGGAGCTATAGGTTATGAGACCGATAAGCTCATGAACGAATGTTCCAAAGGGGGGAATGATGTTACACCCCATGTTTTCATACGTAAGAGTACGTAGAGAAATAAAATCATCTTTGAAAAGTAAATACAGTAAGTTAATAATGTTAACTTGGAGGTTACAAATACTTAAGATCATGAATACCAAGTACCAAGAGGGTTTGAAGGCTTAGAAGCTAAACAAATTGAACAAAATAAGTTTCGTCAAAAGTCGACAAGTTTGGAAATGTTATAACAAGTACTTTTGGGGTGAGACTAGGGTTATTAACATGATAAGGATTTTATGTTATGAGTTATTTTAGTCGTATGATGGTCGTGTGTTATGTTTTGTAGTCAACCGAGTTGTGGAACAAAAGTCGGTGAAAGTCATCACAAGTTACATTCATAAGTTCTATTGAAATTTGGGACAAATTTAACTGTGATTTTATCCAAATATACTTAGATTTACGGGGTGTTCCACCCATCAAATTGAAGATCTATGATTTTATTTTCTAAATTATTAAACCATTTGTCAATATAGCATCGGAGTAAAGAGATATATGCATTTTTGCGAGACTCCGCAGACTGCTAGTTGACAAGTAGGTGTGTCACCTACTTGCTTAAATGAGAGGATTAAATATGCCCAAAAGGGGGCTATTTGGGTCGTACAAAAAGCCCATTTAAGGGCTTATCTCATGCAATATAATACTCATTATATATAACAATAACAAGACATAAAGTCCTGCAAAAATCCTCCCAAATATTGCACATAAACCCTAATTAATTTTCTCTCCTTTTCAAGTTCTAGCTGGAGGAAAAACCTAGAGTTTGAAGAACCAAGATAGGAGAGGAGTTATTAAAAAAATAAGGTAAGTTTACTACTCTCTTTAGTCCATTTTTTATTCTGGAAAGGTATGGAAAGTCGTTCTACAATTGTAAGAACTCACAGGACGGTGATCGAAAGCCGTGAGTTCTAGTTATTCAACTTATAGTGGACTGTTTTGTGGGTTGTTTTGTGTTACTGTTGGATTGTGTGTTTTGCTACTGTTTTAGGGAGTTTTGTAGGATAAAGAGTGTGGAGAAACACCACATAAATGTAGGGTGGTAGGATGGTCGTTCGTTGTAATATTTTCGGGTTGTTTGACACTACTACGGTGGTCGTTTTGTATATGAAGAGATTGTGGTGTGTTGGGGCTGTTTTGTAGTATTTTCTAGTGTATATAAGGTCGAAAAATAATGTATATATATTTTTATTGTTGTATTCTTGTGTCGCTTCTGGATAGGCCTGAGAAATCCTAGACCCTTCTTTCTGGAGGCCTCGGGCAGTGGAAGATATTGGTGTTATCTTGAATTTGGAGGAAGTAAGGATTATAGTGGAGATGATGCCCGTTCAAATAAAAAACAAGCTTTTCATTCGTTGTGTGATAGTTGTACCTTTCGTAACTTAATTATAGTATTACTATAGTTGTTGTTTAGGGTGATAAGATGATACTTCAACATTTTAATTGGAAAAACTGTGATAAGGTATGTTAAGGCTAAACCTTTCCTTCATTTTGGCATGATCCTGTAACTACATGAGTTTGATAACGAGACACAAAGAGAAGTTCGTATTCCTGAACTTATGTACATTATCCTAGTCTCTTATGTTACTGTACTCTCCCTTACGGGGGCTTTATCAGTTAAGTATTTTCTCCACCATCGAGCTATAATCGATGAGTAGGCCCCTATTGGGAAACCACTAATCATATTGTAAGTTATATCCGAGTCTAATGTGGTCGAGCGCCTATGAGCAAGCCCAAAATGGCCGAGATATAAAGCCTAGTATGGCCGAGCGCCTATGAGCGAGTCTACTATGGAAGATCAGTTACACGTACCGAGCCTTATAGAGCCGGACAACTATTTTACTTACTATATTGAGAGAGTTAATTTAATACCAACATGTAAGCATATCTTTATATTATCTTTGACTCCCAGTTACTTTCAGTTATTATATTATTAGTTCAGTTTCAGTTATTCAGTTGCCTTACATACTCGGTACATTATTTCGTACTGACGTCCCTTTTGTCAGGGATGCTATATTTTATGCCTCCAGGTCGTGATAGACAACTGGATAGACCTTCACAGTAGGTAGATCCAAACATCAGCTTGGTTGGTAAGCTCCACTTCCCCAGAGTGACTAAGTCTAGACCCTGGAGTCCATTTTTATATACAGGTTTGATAGGTAGGTCGAGGCCCTATCCCGACCGTGATACAGTCATCTCTATAGGCTTGCAGACCAGTCCTGTATAATTTGTATACAGTAAATGTTCATGGCGGCTTCGTCAGCCTGCACAATTATATATATCAGCTTTTGGTTATGTTTACCCCTCATATGAGAGGGACATTATTTTTAGATGATTTAGAATATGGCCTCATCGGCCTAATTTGAGGGTTACCCCTGCAGAGTTCACAATTACAGAGTGGTATGCTCGGGTCGAGTATGGCACCGGGTTTGGTCACGCCTATTCAGGTTTGGGGCGTTACTGGCGTACATTAAGGTGATTAAAGACATGTACGAGGGAGCAAAGACTCGGTTGAGGACTGCGAGAGGTGACTCAGATCATCATTTTCCAGTGGAGATGGAGCTGCATCAGGGATCCGCTCTTAATTCTATTTCGTTTGCCTTCACGTTAGGTGTGCTGACCTGGCACATAGAAGGAGAGGTGCCATGGTATATGCTATTTGCTGATGACATAGTACTTACTGATTGATGATACACGAGGTGAAGTTAATGCTATGTTGGAAGTTTGGAGACAAATGCTGGAGTCTAAAGGTTTCAAGTTGAGTAAGTCAAAAAATTGAGTGCTTGGAGTGCAAGTTTTGTGATGGGTTGCATGAAGAAGAAGTGGAAGTGACGATTGGTACTCAAGTCATCCCAAAAGAGATAATTTTAAGTATCTTAAGGCTATTATTCAAGGTAATGGGGAGATTGACGAGGAAGTTACTCATCGTATTGGAGCAGGGTGGATGAGATGGAGGCTAGCCTCGAGAGTTTTATGTGATAAGAATGTGCCACTTGGACTTAAGGGAAAATTCTACAAAGTGGTGGTAAGATCGAGTATGTTGTATGGGGCTGAGTGCTGGCTTGTCAAGAAGTCCCATGTCCAGAAGATGAAAGTAGCTGAAATGAGGATGTTGAGATGGATGTGTGAGAATGGCAGGAAGGACAGGATTAGGAATTAAGTTATTCGGGACAAGGTAGGAGTGTCGTATGTGGAGGACAAGTTGCGGGAATCTAGGTTGAGATGGTTCGGGCATGTGAAAAGGAGAGACATAGATGCACCGGTCAGGAAGTGGAGGGGTTGTCCATAACGGGTCTACGGAGGGGAAGGGGTAGTCCTAAGAAGTATTGGGTAGAGGTTATTAGGCAAGACATGTCATTGCTTTAGCTTACCGAGGATATGACCCACGATAGAAAGGTGTGGAGGTCGAGGATTAGGGTTGTAGGTTAACAATTAGTAGTGTGTTCCTCCTAGGCTTACCAATAGTACTAAGACTATTTTTGTATTATCTTAGTCATAGTTCTTTATTATTACATGTTGTGTTTTTTGTTGTAGTGATTTGTTGTAGATAATGTTGTTGTGTTATTCACGCTCGTCACCATAATACATTATTGTGACATTTGTTTACTACTTGGTTGCTTTATCTTATCTATACTGTTCCTTGAGCCGAGTGTCTATCAGAAACAACCGCTCTATTTTTATAAGGTAGGAGTAAGGTCTGTGTACACACCACCCTCCCAAAAATTGCACACAAACCCTAATTGATTTTCTATACTTTTCAAGTTCTAGTTGGAGGAAAAACCTAGAGTTTGAAGAACCAAGATAGGAGCTGAGTTATTAAAAAAATAAGGTAAGTTTACTACTCTCTTTCATCCATTTTTTATGCTGGAAAGGTATGGGAAGTTGTTCTACAATTGTAAGAACTCACGGGACAGTGATCGAAAGCTGCGAGTTCTAGTTATTTAACTTGTAGCGGACCATTTTGTGGGTTGTTATGTGTTGCTGTTGGATTGTGTGTTTTTCTACCATTGTAGGAAGTTTTGGAGGATAAAGGGAGTAGATAAACACCACATAAATGTAGGGTGGTGGGCTGGTCGTTCATCGTAATATTTTCGAGCTGTTTGACACTACTACGGTGGTCATTTTGTGTATGAAGAGATTAGAGTGTGTTGGGCTGTTTTGTAGTATTTTCTAGTGTATATAAGGTTGGAAAATAATGTATATATGTTGTTATTGTTGTTTTCTTGTGTTATTGGTGTTATCTTGAATTTGGAGGAAGTAAGGATTATAGGGGAGATGCTACCCGTTTTAATACAAAATAAGCTTGTCGTTCGTTGTGCGATAGTTGTACCTTTCGTAAGTTAATGATAGTATTATTATCGTTGTTGTAGATTAGCATGCGAAGAGGCGATTTCAACGTGGTACTTGGAAAGATTGTGATAAGGTATGTTAAGGCTAAACCTTTTCTTCATTTTGGCATGATCCTGTAACTACATGAGTTTGATAACGAGACACAAAGAGAAGTTCGTGTTTCTGAACTTATGTACATTATCCTAGTCTCATAAGTTACAATACTCTCCCTTATCGGGACTTTATATTCAGTTAAGTATTGTCTTCTTTCAATCATGAGAGCAGCGGGTGTGTGTATATATATGTGTGTGTGTTTGTGTATATATATATACACACACACATACACACACACACACATAGAGTATTACAGTATTTTCACCACCATCTAGTTATAATCGATAGACAGGCCCTAATGGAAAACAACTGATCAAATGGTAAGTTATATACCGAGCCTACTGTGGCCAAGCACCTATGAGCGAGCCCAGAATGGCCGAGATACAGAGCCTAGAATTGCCGAGCGCCTATGAGCGAGCCTACTATGACAATGCAGTTATACGTACCGAGCCTTATAGAGGCAGACGACTATTTTACTTACTATATTGAGAGAGTTCAGTCAGTATCAACAGGTAAGCATATCTTCATATTATCTTTGACTCGAAGTTACCAGGTCTAGACCTTGGAGTTCATTTTTTATAGAGGTTTGATGGGTAGGTCGAGGCCATGTCCCGACCATGATACAGTCATATCTAGAGGCTTGTAGACCAGTCTTGTATATTTTGTATATCACTAGATGTTCATGGCGGCTTCGTCAGCCTGCACAATTTTATATATATCAGGTTTTGGGTATGTTTACCCCTCATATGAGAGAGGCGATATTTTCAGATGATTCAGAATATAGCCTCATCGGCCTAACTTGAGGGTTATCCCTCTAGAGTTTATAGTTACAAAGTGGTACGCTCGGGCCGAGTATGGCAACGGGTGTCGACCATGCCTCTTCAGGTTTGTGTGATAAGAATGTGCCACTTGGACTTAAGAAAAAGTTCTACAGAGTGGCAGTTAGACCGACTATGTTGTATGAGGTTGAGTGCTGGCCTGCCAAGAATTCTCATGTCCAGAAGATGAAAGTAGTTGAAATGAGGATGTTGAGATGGATGTGTGAGAATACCAGGAAGAACATGATTTGGAATGAAGTTATTAGGGACAAGGTAGAGGTGGCATCTATGGAGGACAAGATGCGGGAATCTTGGTTGAGATGGTTCGTGCATGTGAAAAGGAGAGACATAGATGCACCGGTCAAGAGGTGGAGAGGTTGACCATGGCGGGTCTGCGCAGAGGAAGGGGTAATCCTAAGAAGTATTAGGGAGAAATTATTAGGCAAAACATGTCATTGCTTCAGCTTTCCGAGCATATGACATACAATAGGAAGGTGTGGAGGTCGATGATTAGCGTTGTAGGTTGACAATTAGTAGTGTGTTCCTCCTAGGCTTACCGGTAGTACTAAGACTATTTTTGTATTATCTTAGTCATGATTCTTTATTATACATGTTGTGTTTGTTGTTGTTATGGTTTGTTGTAGATATTGTTATCGTTTCATTCACACTCGTCATAATAATACATTGTTATCATATTTGTTTACTACTTAGTTGCTTTATCTAATCTCTGTTGTTCCTTGAGCCGAGGGTCTATCAGAAACTGCCTCTCTATCTTTATAAGATAGGGGTAAGGTCTGCGTACACACGAACCTCCGCAGACCCCATTTATGTGAATTCACTAAGCGCGAGCTATCGACTAGTTCACTCATATAGATTACATCATATAGATAAAAAATTCAATCACCCTTAGATTAGGCATGCAAGCCTAAGATTAGACGGTAGAGGGGCACATGAGCGGATTGCTTAACCAGTATGCCTATTAGACTTTTAATTTTAAGGGTTGTAAACAAAACATACAATCATTTTCAATATATATATATTCTACTATGCCTTAGTTTTTGGAATTTAATAGAGAGAAAAAAAGGAAAAATTATTTTTAAGAAAATAAATTCTTGCAGTATTTTTTCTTCTAGATTGAAGGAGTCAATTAATGCGTAGCTGCCCCTCCCCCACCAACACAGTTTTATACACGTTTGCAAGAAAGTAGTAGAAACTAGTACTACTTGCTTGCTAATTTCCAACTGCCCAATCCTTACGGAAGTGCGAACGTAATCGCAATTCGCAACAAACGTCCATTTAATTTTCTTGCCTTTTTCTTTCCCAAGACCTGCACTTATGTGGGTCCACTAGTAAAGAGTTCGATACTACTCAGGGCTGACTGAAGAGGGCAGATGAAAAAGTGAAAAACTGGCTACCAAAAACGGACCCCACTACGGAATCAACGTTTGTATCCTTTTAAATGCAAATCCAAATTTTCACTCGTCTCCTATAAATTATCTGATTATACCAACTTCAAAACCATCTTCTATCTCCTCCCTCTCAACCATTGTGGGATTTGTATTCCGCACTGATTAAGGTTTGTTTTCCTCATCTTGACTCTTGTCTTAAAAAAAAAAAAAACAAAAAAATTCTCAGCAAAAATGTTTGTCTTAAGATGGGTTTTTCTTCTTTTCCTCCCTGCCTAAAATTCGAAATTTGTCTGTCTATGTTTTGTTTTTTCTGTTTTGTTGGATATTGTAGCTGAGGAAAACTCTAGCTGTTGTACATTTAGTCAGACTGATGTTTGTTTCTTCTTTCTACAGGAGGTTCTTTGAATTTGGCCTATTTTTCCTGTGAGATTTTCTTGTAAAATGGTACTTGTTCTTGAATATTTTTGTTCCTTTGTTGTAAAAATTCAATCTTTGCTGTAAAAATCCAATATTGATTGCTATTACAAAACTGAAATGTTGGGGCAAGCCAACGATTCTTAGATAACCGTTGACCTTAAATATTGCCAATCTTGTGTTGTTCATAGGACTGACTGCCCTTGAACTGTTGATATAGTGTTATATTTTGATCAAGATGAGTGAAACTAAGCCAGAAACACCAGTAAATCCACTTTCTATTTCAAGAAAGCTTCCTGATTTTAAACAATCTGTGAAGCTGAAATATGTTAAACTTGGATACCATTACCTCATTACACATGGAATGTACCTGTTTTTGTCACCTCTAGTTGTTCTCACTGCTGCTCAACTCTCCACATTCTCGCTCAATGATCTTTATGTTCTTTGGGATCAACTTAGGTTTAATCTCATATCTGTTGTTATTTGCTCCACCCTTTTGGTATTTTTGTCTACTCTCTATTTCTTTACCCGTCCTCGCCCTGTCTACCTTGTCAATTTCTCGTGCTATAAACCGATAGATGCAAGGAAATGCACAAGGGAGAATTTCTTGGATATGTCTGAGTCCGTAGGAAAGTTTTCTAACGTAAACCTTGAGTTTCAAAGGAAGATTGTTGAGAGGTCTGGTCTTGGTGATTTAACTTACCTCCCCGAAGCAGTGACTCGTGTACCGCCAAATCCTTGTATGGCAGAAGCAAGAAAAGAAGCCGAGGCTGTTATGTTTGGAGCCATCGACGCTCTTCTTGCTAAAACCTCTGTTAAACCTAAGGATATTGGAATTTTAGTAGTGAATTGCAGCTTGTTTAACCCGACGCCCTCTTTGTCTGCGATGATTGTCAACCATTACAAACTTCGGGGGAACATTATCAGCTACAATCTTGGTGGAATGGGTTGTAGTGCTGGTTTGATCTCGATTGATCTTGCAAAAGATCTTCTTCAAGTCCATCCCAACACTTATGCCTTGGTTCTTAGCATGGAAAACATCACTTTGAATTGGTATTTTGGTAATGAGAAATCTATGCTCCTTCCGAATTGCTTATTCCGTATGGGAGGTGCTGCTGTGTTGCTCTCAAACAAAAGATCAGATCGAAGAAGATCAAAGTATCAGCTGGTCCATACTGTTAGAACTCACAAGGGTTCTGATGATAAGTGCTTTACTTGTGTTTACCAAATGGAAGATTCTGATGGAAAAGTTGGAGTCTCTCTGTCGAAGGAGCTGATGGCAGTAGCCGGTGATGCTTTGAAAACCAACATCACTACATTGGGTCCTCTTGTGCTTCCTATGTCCGAGCAGTTTCTTTTCTTCGCGACATTGGTGGGAAGGAAGCTATTGAAGATGAAGATTAGGCCTTATATCCCCGATTTTAAGTTGGCGTTTGAGCATTTCTGCATTCATGCCGGTGGAAGAGCTGTATTGGATGAAATAGAGAAAAACCTACAGCTTTCTGATTGGAATATGGAGCCTTCAAGAATGACACTTTATCGATTTGGGAACACTTCAAGCAGTTCCCTTTGGTATGAATTGGCCTACTCGGAAGCCAAGGGAAGGATCAAGAGAGGAGACCGAACTTGGCAGATAGCATTTGGTTCGGGATTCAAGTGTAACAGTGCTGTTTGGAAGGCTTTGAGAAGGATAAATCCAGCCGAGGAGAAGAATCCTTGGATGGATGAGATTCATCAGTTCCCTGTCGATGTTCCAAAGGTTGCAAGAATCTAACAACTTAATGGAGCATTGTATTTAAATCTTTCTCAGAATACTATGGTTATAGGAGGTGTGTGTAGAGTTGATCTGATTTGATTGAGTTTCTAAAGGTTTTATGAATACTACTACCTCTCAAGTCATTAGTATCAAAGGTAATCTTTTGGAGTTGAGTGTTGTTTGTTCAATATCTCTTAATTGATATTCATGTAAATTAATTATTGTTTATATAATTATTTTTATTATTCTGGATTGAAGAAGTGGGCAAATATTATTGGGATGTCAATTGTTTTGTTGAATGATTTCAGTAACCTGTTTATGTTGGAGCATATGCATATGATTGTTCTCAACTTGTCATAATGGTTTTGTTCCATTATTCATTGAAGGAAAAACAAGGAAATGAAAATAGAAAATTCTCCAATTGCTTGGGAATAAAGTGATATTGGTGTGAATTTATACCTTGTTTATTTGGGGAAGGAAATGTGTCCTCTTTTGTTCTGAGATTATTAAACTAAAGATTTTGGTATTTTCTTAAAACAAGCAAGGCCAAAGGGAAAGTGGTCCTTTTTCTTTCTTTTTTCTTCCTCTTCTCTACAAAACCAAACCAAATTAAGAAACCATATATAACTCAACTCGTAGCCCCAAGAGATCAAAAACCCTTAAAAGATGTGAAATTACAGAAAAGTACAAAACTAGGTATTAATAATAAGATGAATTAAAACTTGACATCTAATCTATTTGGACTTGAACACTAAAATAATCCAAAATATTAATAGTAGAAAATTAGTAAATATTATTTCATAAATTTAAGTTACGCAAAACTCGTACATTTCAATAGATTTCAAATAATTACTCGAAAATCCATAAGCTAAGGTCTAACTATGATCGGATTTCAGTTAGTTGTTTTGCCCCTCAACTCGATAAATATTATTTATATCACCCAAAATTGTCGAAGCATATCTAAACTTTGTCCATGTTGGCAGACACTTGACGAGATTTCATTTGCTTTTGAGCTATGTCAAACCTCTACGTGTCGTGCAAACATGTTTGAATAAGCTTCTTCCTCAAAAAATGTAATATACATCCATATTCCATATACACAGCAAGTCTACAACCTTGGACAGCAAGTGTAAGACGACGCCGTTTCAATCATCAGCTTTCAACTTAATTAGCTATGGAGAGATTGTCAAATTAAGGTAGGCAGATATATAAGATCAGTACTGTTGTTCCTGCAATATTTATTTTCTTATTTTAATTATACTACTGCAAGCATAATCCTGGAGAAAATAATATTCGCTTATATAGTTTACCTTTAAATTCAATTGTTTTTAATATAAGTTTGAAGCGCGATAGACTAGTTATATTTTGTTTTCAAAAGGAAAAAAAGAGGCTAAGATTGTTTAATAATTTGTAGAAAGGGAAAAGTAGTCTAGTAGTTAGTATATATATTGATATTAAAAGAAAAAGAAAAGGGTGCTGCTGTGTTGAAAACATGACAAACTTCGTATTTTCAGCTTAAGCCACAAGCCCAGATGAAGTGCATTGCTTCATGTATTTCAAGTTAATTAACTGTCTTGAATTGATTTTGAAGGTCAAAATTGTAGAGTTAACCATCAAATAATTCATTATATATGTAATTAGTCTGTTCACAAAGTTTAATATTTGATCGATATTTATCCTAATTAAATAAGTATCTAGTATTGATTTCCAAAATTTAGAGTTAATATATTTGATCAATTTAATGTTCTTGTTATATGTCTGTTTCCCAAATTCTACAGTGCGAGGTTGCAGGGCAGGCTGAAAGTTACTGATGCCCCTTTAAACTAATTTTCCCCGTCCCCCGCAAGCACAAATTTCGGGCTTTTGCATCCGTACCCGTTTTTTGTGTTACGTTTTAACTTATATCCGTTTTGTAAAAAAAATTGTATCTGTGCCCGCTTTTGCGCATAATTTCAGCATATGGGGCTGAAGTAGCAAAGACAATCACGCAAAACTTCAGCATTCTAGTAGACGGGCCTGAAGTAGCTTGCGAACTTCAGCTCTAGAGCTGAAGTTTTTGTCTTTGTAACTGGGGAACTTCAGCCCCGTATGCTGAAGTTTTGTCTTTGTAACTGGGAAACTTCAGCTCTAGAGCTGAAGTTTTTGTCTTTGTAACTGGGGAACTTCAGCCCCATATGCTGAAGTTTTTGTCTTTGTAACTGGGGAACTTCAGCCCGTATGCTGAAGTTTTGTCTTTGTAACTGGCAAACTTCAGCTCACCGAGAAAAAGAGGGCTGAAGTTATTTAAAAAGTGGGTGCAAGTTAAAAGTTTTTAAAAAAGTGGGTATAGGTTAAATGGGGGCGACCAAATAGGGTGCCCCGCGCAATTTTTACCACAAATTCCTTATTACTTTTTCCCTCTTATATATTTAAAAATTCACTAATGTTATAAAATAAAGATTATAAATTAAATAAAGTAAAGACAATTATAGAGAGATCGATGTATTATTCAACTTCAAACTAATGTACATAATGAACTGAAATCTCATTTATTTATAAAAGAAAGGAAACAACTGAAAGCAGCTGCGAGACTTTTTTTAAGCTGCTTGTAAGCTGTACGCATGAGCTACTCACAACCTACCTATTTAATAAGAAGCTACTGTAAGTCATTTCATTGGATTGCTTGCAACATGCCTGCATCAACTGCTTGTACATAATAATAGAGTATTGAATGCAAGAAGATTATCTATAGTGGAGTACTAAATGGATAATCTTCTTCTTCAAGAAGATTATCTATAGCGGAGTAATAAATAGACATTCACAATATAATATTTTCATAGCACTCCCCCTTGGATGTTCATTATTAATTGCCTCCTTACTATGAAAAACCCCATGAGAAAAAATATCACTGACGGAAAAAGAGCACACATATTAAGTAATACTCATTGCTAGCTATCTCATTATAAACCTTACAAGAAAAATCCCGTGGGAAAAACTTTAGTAAGAGAAAAAGAGTACAACATCTATTTTACTCTACCTGATGAAAACCTTGTTTCAAATATTTGAGTCTTCGCATTCCAATCTTGTATACCATCTTCTCAAAAGTTGAAGTTGGTAAAGATTTAGTGAATAAATATGTCGGATTGTCACTTGAATGGATTTTACGCACATCGATATTACCATTCTTCTGGAGATAATGTGTGAAGAATCACATTGGTAAAATATGTTTTGTTTTATTTCTTTTTATGAATCCTCCCTTTAATTGTGCTATGTATGCAACACTCCTCTTATAAAACTGTAGGTATTTTGGTATCGCATTTCATACCACTTCTCCCTCAAATGAAATGTATCACCGATCTCAACCATACATATTCTCTACTTGTTTCATGAATAGCTATTATCGCAGCATGATTTGAGGACAATGTTGGACTATTTTAGAGATCGTCATGATATTGCGGTACCTTCGCATGTAAACAGATAACTTGTTTGAGATCGAGATTTATGTGGGTCAGATAAACAGCATAACCAACAAGATCTGCATTACTTTTGTTAGCATAAATAAATCGATATCAAGAATTTCTTTTAAATATTGCAATATATGCAATTCCGTTCCATTGTCTCTATGTAGGAGAAGAGCTATATCTTGCTAGTAAATTAACATAAAAGGCTATGCTAGGCATTGTAGCATTGCCAACATACATAAGTGCACCAATTGCACTAAGATAAGGTATTTCAGGATCAATGAGTTCCTCTTTCTCTTTTGGATGCCGGAACGGATTCTTATTCACTTCATATGATCGAACAACCATGGGGATACTCAGTGGGTGTCCTTTGTCCATATAAAAGCATTTTAAAAGCTTTTCTGTATAGGTAGATTGATGGATAAAGATCCTGTCTGCTAAATGCTTAATTTGCATACCAAGATAAAGTCTTTTCTTTTGAAAATCTTTCATCTCAAATTCTTTCTTAAGATATTCAATTGCCTTTTGAAGCTTTTCTAGAGTTCCTATGAGATTTATGTTATCAACATAAACAACAAGTACAACAAATTCTGATGTTGTTTTCTTTATAAAAATACATAAAAAGTGACATCATTTATATAAACTTCATTCATAAAATACTCAGTGAGAGATTATACCATATGCACTGTGATTGTTTTAAACCGTACAAAGATCTTTATAATTTGATCGAGTATATTTCTCGGGATTTTGAACTATATGCTTCAGGCATTTAAATTCTTCAGGGAGCTTCTTATAGATCTCATTATCAAGTGAACAATAAGAGTAAATTGTAACTACCCCATCAGATGTATCTCAAGGCATTCATGTACAACTAAACTGACGATATATCGGAATGTTATTGCATCAATAACTAGTGAACATGTTTCTTCATAGTTGATACATGGTCTTTGTGAGAATCCTTGTGCAACAAGGAGCGCCTTGTACCTTACAATTTCATTTATCTCATTTTTCTTCCGCACAAAGACCCATTTATAGCTAACTGGTTTAAAATCATTAGGCGTTTAGACTACAGGTCCAAATACCTTGCGTTTGACAAGTGAATTCAATTCTAATTGCCTCTTTCTGTTTTGGCCAATCACAGTTGTGTCGACATTTTTCGGTAGATTAAAATTCAACATCCTCATTGTCTTGCATAATATTAAGTGCAACACTATATGTAAAAACATTATCCACAACTATCTTTGATCGATTTAAATTTATCTTATATACAATGAAACTTATTAATAATTTCTCATTAGTCTCGGGCTCACTGATTTCTTCAGGAATATCAGAATTGATCAGATCTTGAGTCTCATTATGAAATTCTTTTATTGTCCATCTTGATCATTTACCATTTTTTTCTTAAGATTTCTATCCTTGGAACCGAATGGTCTAACACGCTTCAGGCTTGCATGAGATTCATTAGCTATGGTACTATAAGGTGGTCCTACTGAGACATCAATCCAGACAGACATATTCTCTGCAAGATATGTGACTTAGTTATTCTTTTCAAATCAGTAGATGTATCTAGAATTTGATTTGCTATATTCTGTAAATGGATGATCTTCTGGACCTCCTGATTACATATAGGAGAACGTGGATCAAAATGAGAGAATGATGAAACTTTTCATTCAATTTCTCATTTGATTTCTTTTTTCTCTCCCCTTAAATATGGAAAATTTATTTCATCAAATCAACAATATGCAAATCGAGCAATAAATAAATCTCTCGTCAATGGTTTAAGATAGCGAATAATAGAGGGGGATTTAAACGCAACATATATTCCTAACCTTCGAGGGGCTCCCATCTTATTGCGTTGTGGTGGTGCTATTGGCACATACACAGCACATCCAAAAATTCGTAGATGAGCAATGTTCGGTTCATGACCAAAAATTAATTGTGGTGAAAGATATTTATCATAATGTGTCAGTCTGAGGTAAATAAGTGATGCTGGATGCAAGATAGCATGGCCCCAAATAATAGTGAACAAATTTGTTTTTATAAGTAGTGGTCTTGCTATTAATTACATGCTTTTAATAAATGACTCTGCAAGGCCATTTTGAGTATGAACATGAGCTATATGATGTTCAATTTCTATCCAAACTGATATAAAATAACCATCAAAAGCTTGAGATAAGAATTCTCCAGCATTATCAAGGCGAATAACCTTTATAGGATAATCTAGGAATTGTGTACTTAATCGAATTATTTGTGCCAATAACTTTGCAAACGCCATGTTGCGAGATGATAGTTGGCACACATAAGACCACCTTGAAGATGTATCTATTAGGACCATAAAATATCTAAACAATCTATAGAATGGGTGAATAGGTCCACATATATCCCCATGTAGACACTCTAAAAATGCAGGGGATTCAATGCCAACCTTCATTAGTGATGGTCTAGTGATCATTTTGCCATGACAATAGGAATTAATAGAAAATTCCTTATTTATAAGAATTTGCATGTTCTTTAATGGATGCCCATTTGGATTTTCAATAAATCGTCTCATCATTATTGATCCATGACAGCCAAAGCGGCCATGGGAAAGTACAAAAGTATTTAAATCAATAAACTTCTGGTTTACGTTAGAATGTGCTTCAAATGTACTAATCTATTGTACAGTATAAGCAAAAGATAAAGTTGGTAACTTTTCTACAGTGTGCTTCTTGCTAGACAAATCCTTTGTAATACAAAGATATTTCACATTTATTTCATCTATTTCTCAACATGATACCCGTTCCCGCGAATATCTTTAAAACTCAACAAGTTTTTTCGGGACTTAGAAGAGAATAATGCATTGTCTATAATATGTTTGTTCCCTTAGACAGAAATATAGTAGTTCTTTCGGAGTCTTCAATCAAACTTATATTAACAAAAATTGTAGAAACATTTATTTATTCCCTATGCAAATAAGAAAAGTATTTTTGATTTTTAAATATAACATGTGCTATTCTATTATCAATTACACAAATGTCTTTATGATTGAACTTTGATCCAAACATAGTTTGAGAAATATCGATATTCTTCAAACTGAAATGATGTAAATAAAATGAATATTATTGTTAACATTATTATTAAAGCATTAATTTTATTTATATACAATGATTACATTAACATGACATTACTATCTAATACAAACAACAAAAATTAACATATATGGATTTCTACAGATTTATCACATATCACATGACCCGTTTCTCCTTCTGGAAGTGCAAAGAAATCAGCTAACATCCAAATACATGAAGTCAACATTATCTTCAGAAATAAAATTTGCTTCAATATTTTTTCTGCCTTCTTTAGGGAGGCTTGATAAAGCTCAACCAGGTGCTTTGGCGTACGACATGTATGTAATCATTGCCCTTTTCCTCCACATCTATAGCATGTATTTTTAGTATTTGTTGTTTTCATCGCTTCATGCTTTTGCTCCTTTATTATCCACTACTAGTGGTAAGGAGGGTTTTTTGGTACATTATAATCATCATGATTAGAGTTTATTCTCCGACCACGTCCATGAACGCGACTAGGGCCACGACCTCTTCCACTCTTAGCTTGGTGGAAGGTAGTCCCATTCACTTCAGGAAATGAATAAGAACCATTAGGTCTGCTTTAATGATTTTTTTTATTAATATCCCATTATGTTGATCGGCCACAGGAAGATATAAAATAAGTTCAGAATATTTGTTGAATCCCATCTCTTGATATTACTGCTGTAGGAGCATATTCGAGGCATGAAAAGTGGTGAAAATTTTCTCCATCATATCATGATTAGTAATATTATTATTACATAATTTCAATTAGGAGATAATTCTAAATATGTCACGACCCCAGTTCGCCCTCCGTGAACATGTCGTGATGGCACCTAGTCCCTATAACTAGGTAAGCCTAGCAATGCGGAATATCAACATAACGCAAAATGATTAAGTAAAAACGGAACAAATCTAAAAGAAAGACTATAAATAAATGCCACTTGGCATATACAACCCAAAATAATACGGAAGTCTACAATATCACCCCAAAACCCGAAAACTCACGGGAACCACAAGCTAAAAGAATATAATACACTGCTCTAACTCCAGAATGTCTATACAACTGTAAGGAATGATAAACTTTTCACAAATGCTGGAATAAGATAGAGACTCCTGGTCTGCGGACGCGGCAGATGTACCACAAAGTCTCTGCTGTATCTCTCAACCTCGGGATAGTGCGCCTGAGTGGAGGTACCTGAATCTGCACATGAAAAACATGCACATGAAAGGTCATGAGTACACCACAACGGTACTCAGTAAGTCCCAAGCCTAAGCTCGGTCGGGTAGTGACGAGGAAGGTCAGGGCCTTACTGAGGTCAAACAATATAATAGGGATTTACAATATGAAATCAGACAGTAATAATGAATACAACAATGAAGTAAGTCAGGTCAAACAAGGCAATAAGAAAAACATAAGAACATAGTAAACACAGAGTACGAACAACTCAATAACAATGGTAACAATGAGGATCTCCCAGGATACCGTCCTGTAGTCCTTTTCTCAACTGTCTAGTGGATCTCCCGGGATACCGTCCCGTAGTCCATCATATGTATAACCTAAGGATCATCATCTGTGCAGGGGGATCTCCCGGGATACCGTCCCGTAGTCCCAAAGTAAATAAGCAGGGGGATCTCCCGGGATAACGTCCCGTAGTCCCAAAGTACATGTGCAGGGGGATCTCCCGGGATAGCGTCCCGTAGTACCAAAGTAAATGTACAGGGTGATCTCCCGGGATAACGTCCCGTAGTCCCTAAGTAAATGTGCAGGGGGATCTCCCGGGATAGCGTCCCGTAGTCCCAAAGTAAATGTGCATGGGGATCTCCCGGGATACTGTCCCGTAGTCCCAAAGTAAATGTGCAGGGGGATCTCCCGGGATAACGTCTCGTAGTCCCAAAGTAAATACACATGCACAACAAGAAGACATTCAGAATTAGAGTGCAAAAATACAAGGCAACAAGAAATTCTAGTCTAACATGCTTCACGTAGTGCAATTAAGGCAATTTAAGCAAATAGGTAATTCAGAGCAACTAGGCATAATTTTCCAAGCTAACATAGACTATAGTTGCAATTAGAATAAAACAGGTAAGAAAGAAACTCAGGCTAAATATTTAAAGTAACGGATTTTCAACAGTTAGC
This sequence comes from Nicotiana knightiana, assembly GCA_005239525.1. Lineage (NCBI taxonomy): Eukaryota > Viridiplantae > Streptophyta > Magnoliopsida > Solanales > Solanaceae > Nicotiana > Nicotiana knightiana. The sequence continues at coordinate 349,076 of ML420282.1, forward strand.
ACAAGTACGCGCTCGTCATCTCACGTACAAGGCACTCAATTACCAAATATCACATCCTAAGGGGTAAGGTCCCCAACACAAGGTTAGAAGAGCCACTTACCTCGAACCAGCTCAAAATCAACTCGAAACCACACGTTGCCACTGAGTATCCAACTCCAAATGGCCCAAATCTATACAATTCAATTACATATCGTAAATAACATCTCATGCAACTAATTTTTACTGTTTAATTCAAGCTCAGGCGCGAAATTAGGTAAAATGACCAAAACGCCTCTCGGGCCCACGTCTCGGAATCGTGTAAAAGTTATATTTTCCGGACACCCATTCACTCACGGACTCATTCAACTAGAAACAATCGAAATCCGATTCCAAAAACCCTTTAATTTTTCAGAATCTTGGGTTGGGAAAATCTCATCCTTTTCCTATGGTTTTCCCCCATTTTTGATAATTAAACTAAAGAAAACAATGGGGATTAATGGGATAACAATGAATTAGGATTAGAAAATGTTACCTATGATCCTTCTCTTCAAAACCCACAGAAAATCGCCAAGTCTTGAGCCCTCACACGATTCTTTTGAATTTGAGATAAACTCTCGGATTTTTGGAATAAATCACAGAGGAAATTCGCACCTGCGGGCTCGATCACCGCACTTGCGGTACCGCACCTGCGGAAAAAGCATTGCAGGTGCGGAATTCACTTAAGTTCCACTGGGGCCGCACCTGCGGTCGTTTGGTCGCGCCTGCGGTCCCGCACCTACGGAACCTATGTCGCACCTGTGACCACTGGCCTAATCCCCCCTATATCGCACCTGCGATCAATCCCCACGCGCCTGCGAGTCCACACCTGCGGAAAAACCTTCGCAGGTGCGAAGACACCAGAAGAGGCTTGGTTCAGCAGTAGCTAAGTCCCAAATTTTCACCCGTTAAGCATCCGAAACAACCCCGAGGCCCTTGGGACCTCAACAAAAACCACCAACCAACCTTAACACCTTATTTGAACTAGGTCAAGCCTTAAAAACACGTCTCATAACATCAAAATCATCGATTATGCATAGGTTCAAGCCTAGGAACTTAGGAAAATTCTAGAATTCACATCCGACGCCGAAACACGTCTAAACTCACCCGAATGACCTCAAATTTTGCACACACATCCCAAATGACATAACGGAACTACTGCAACTTCTGGAATTTCATTCCAACCCTCGGATCAAAAACTCACTATTGGACTGGAAACTCCAAAAATTCAAACTTCGGCATTTCAAGCCTAAATGAGCTACAGACTTCCAAAATACATTCCGATCACGCTCCCAACCCCGAAATCACCTAACGGAGCTAACAGAACCATCGTATTTACATTCTGAGGCCGTCTTCACACTGCTCCGACTACGGGAACTTTCCAACACTTAAGCTCTCATTTAGGGACTAAGTGTCCCAAAACTCTCCGAAACTCAAAACCGAAAGTCCCGACAATTCAATTTAGCAGAAATAGACTTGGGGAAAACAGTTAATAGCGGATCAGGGTGTTAATTCTTAAGACAACCGACCGGGTCGTTACAAAATATAGCAGAATTATACTAACTGATAAATTTAATATCTTGTAGCCTTAAATGAGTCCAATCATAACGTTCCTGTGGAAGGACGACCATCTTCAGCTGGTCATATCTATATTTATAATTATTCTACAGTATTACTGAATCTTTAATAGTGAGATATTCCATTTTCAAGCCTTCATAAAGATGATGACATAGGAATACCATTGGTTTGGCACGATCTTGGTTTGATGCCTGATTTTTATTCATGATGGTATTTCATGCCCCAAACATGGGGAGGTGTGGCGGCATACCACCCTAAAATTGTGAACTACATATGGGTAGCTCTCAACTAAGGCCGACAAGACCTACCTGCAGACTGACCATACCAAAAGAATATACATACAAGGCCAACATACTGATCTGGATGATGGTTGTCCTATGGTCGGAACAGGGCCCTGATCTACCCCTCCCCCCCACATATATATATATATATATA
>ML420283.1:2444-13740 GCA_005239525.1 Nicotiana knightiana
TGCGTTAATGATAAAAATACACTTTTTATGTGCATAATGGAGTCTATTTCATGTGTAGGTGAATTGGAGATGGAAACCGAGCTAAATGGATGCAAATACATCGAAAATACGCTTGAGAGGCAAAGCGGGAACACCCTGGCCTTATCCAGGCGTTTTCCTTCTAAAGCCAGGTTTGCCCTGGCGTTAGGGGGGAGTTAGCCTCCTAAAGCCAGGCCTGGCCTGGCCTTATCCAGGCCTTAGAGCCAAAACGCATGGTCTCCTGGTTCTGGTCAATTTCGAGTTTTGACGAGTTTAAGTGTTTCCCGGTTGAAAAAGAAGTCTCCTACACGTTTAGGGTTTGTCCTAAACTTCTAAATAGACCCCAAAAACACAACTTAGAGGGAGATTCGAAGAGATTAGAAGGGATTCGGACGGCAAGACATAAAATTGTACAGATTTTCTTCATTACTTTGTAGTTTAATTATGCAAGTTATTTTAGATTTGATTCTTATGAATTTATTTAGCTAACTTCTTTAATCTAGGGTTTTGGTAGAACCCGTTGGAGGATGAACTTATTGTGTTATTAATAGAGTTCCGATGGGTTGTTTAATCTCTGTTTGTTCACCTACGTTCTTGTTGTAGTTAATTGAATGGACATCAATTAGCTGTGCCTATTTATTATGTATCTACTTGAGAGAGAGTGCATATTTAGGTAGTTGTTTGAACAACATCACTCCCGGAGTATAGACGAAAGTCATAACCGAGGGTTTAGAGGTTGGATTAGAGATAACGATACCTCGGGTGCAATCTAAAGTGAACTGTAATGCAATCTAGCTAGCGTAACTTGAGAGAGTGCGTCTAGTAAATTATCATAATTACTTGAGAGAGATTTATGGTAGATAGAGTGTTCATGATTGATAGAGACAACTAATCAAGCTATAAGAAGTATCCGAGAAGTAAGTTCACCGACGGGGGAAACCATAACCTTAGACCTTTATCATAATTGTTTACAACACATTGTTAGTAATTGTTAGTTATTATTATTGTCAGTAGAATTAGTAAAACATCACCAATTTATATTAAAAAGTCTTGAGAGAATTGATTGAGTAAAAGTTGCGTATTCTAAAGACTTGATTGATACGTAAATTCCCTGTGGGATCGACTCTGGGCATAATACCCCGGATTATATTTGCAACGCCCGCTTAGTCTTTTATTAGACATAGTTGAGCGTGATCAAAGTGCAATATTGCTTAATTTAGAATTTACGCCTGGAGTGCCTTCGGTTCAGTTGATTAAGGAATATGGGGTGTTAGTCCCGGTGATGATGGTTGTTCACGTGTATTATGAGAAAAAGTAGGTTAATGTGGACCCAGGTAAAAACTAATAGCTAAGTTTGGTGCGAGTGAGGTGGCTCGATGTTTGTGGGTGGATTTAAATATAATTATAGGCTCCGTGTGAGCCATCCATGTTCCTTTCAGTAGAGAGCTTTTCATGGAAAGGTATTAGAACATCGGGTGTTGTTCCGTATTCGTCAAATTTATGTGTTATTGTGATCGTGCCGTACGAGTTTGTAACGACCCGACCGATCGTTCTGTGAGATTTATCCCATTTCCCCTATTTCTGCATTTGTTATGTATCGCTATCTTGTTTTTGATGTGTTGGATCAGTTGGTTTGGGTCCGGAGTAGTTATGGTGAGAGTTTAGGCATTTAGCCTTTTAAATTAGCCTAATAGTTGAGAAAGTTAACTGAGAGTTGACTTATTGGTAAACGACCTCGGAATGCGGATTTTATGGATCTAATAGCTTCATAAGGTAATTTGGGACTTGGGAGTGTGTTCGGAATATTTTTGTGATGTCCGGAAGAATTTGGCTTGAATTGGCGAAAGTTAGTTTTTGGCAATTTCCGGTCAGCAGTGGAAAATAGTCTATCGAGGTCGGAATGGAATTCCGGAAGTTGGAATGGTTTCGTCATGTCAGTTTGGATATGTCCGCAAAATTTCAGGTTAATCGGAGGTGTTTTGGTTGGTTTCGGCGTAGTTGGCGAATTTTAGGAGTTTCAAAGTTCTTAGGCTTGAATTTGATGAAAATTTGGTGTTTTCGTGTTGTTTTTGGTGTTTCGAGGGCTCGAATATGTTGGAATAATGCTACGGGGTGTGTTGGTATGTTTGGTTGGGGCCCCGAGGGACTCGGGATAGATTTCGGATGGTTGACGAAAGTTTGAGTGATTTTTGGAAATCTGCTGTGCTGGTTTGCTGGTGTTTTCGCTCCTGCGGAAGGGGAGTCGCAGGTGCGGTTGCGCAGGAGCGGTGAGAAAGGTCACAGGTGCGATTTTTGCCTGTGTAGGGAATGGTCCGCAGGTGCGAGGGGTTCGTCGCACCTGCGATGTCGCTGGTGCGGAAAATTGGTCGCATGCGCGAGAATTGGCCAGTTAAGTGAGTCTTGCAGGTGCGCACCCTGGGACTGCAAGTGCGGGTCCGCAGGTGCGGCCAATTGTCCGCAGGTGCGGAAATGACTGTGCAGAATAGTATAAAAAGAACCCCTCCGCGAAATTTATTAGTTTTCATCAATTTGCATGCAGGAGGAGTCCATTGAAGGTGGTTTCGAGAAAGAATTTCAAAGTTCTTCAGCAAAGGTAAGTTCTTTGGTTGTTAATTCCGTTCCTATGCTATTTTGTTAAGATTAGGCTTGAAAATTTAAGGATTTGGGTAGGAAAAAGTTGGAAAATGGGAGGAAAGAATTGGGATTTCTTTTGAGGTTTTGGAATTGCAATTGTGGTCCGATTTTGGTGTTCTTGTATGTATAGAATCGTGAGAGGACGAGGTTTCTAATGATGTAAAAATTATTGAATTCCGATATATGGGCCCGGGGCTCGGGTTTGGCCGAATTTTGAGATTTTTGATTAAATTGATAATTTTCAATTGAGTTGTGTTCCTTGAGTATATATTAATGATGTTGAACTGGTTTTGGCTAGATTCGGAGCAATTGGGAGCCAATTTGAGGGGAAAAGGCATAGTGGACTAGTGTCGCGGCCCGGTAGAGGTAAGTAATGGTCTTAAATCATATCCTGAGGGTATGGAACCCTGGACTGCATTATTTTCTCACTGAATTTGGAATGGCGCACATGTCGGATGACGAATATGTGGCGCGTACTGATTTTTGGATTCGACTTGGTCCTCTCCGCGGCAACTAATGAGTTGCATATTTACTCAAAATCTTATATTAAATTATGTTCTAAAGATTTGTGAAGTATTTGGGCTATAAGCCGTGTTTGGGGCCCCGTGCCGATCTGTTTAGACCCCTTTGAGGGTGTTTTACTGTTGTTTTCCTCACTACCTGTTGATGATTTTACTCAGCATCATTGTGCATACTGTTTTATTTGAAACTCAGCCTGATTTACACTACATGAGCATTAAAATGATGTTTTCGGATCAAGGACCCCGTTCTATTACTTCGCCCAAGGGGCTTTTTGAGTGGTCCCACCAAGTGTGGCCGAGGGATAAGAGTGATGGTGAGGTGCTGAGTGATATTAGCACTTGGGCTGAAGGAGCCCCTCCGGAGTCTGTACACACCCTCAGTGAGCGCACCGAGTGCGAGTGATTGGGAGGCATGAGTGGCTGTGAGGTGCTGAGTTATTGTGAGGTGCTGAGAGATTGTGAGGCATGCTCGAGGGGATGATTATGAAACATGTTTTTGCCCGAGGGGCTACTTATGATTTTACTACATTCATTTGCATACAAAATCCTTGTTTTAAAGTTGTTAAAAATGTGCATTGTTTTAAGGACTTTTGTGAAGTAGATTTCTAAGGCATGACGATTTCGTATATCTATGTATACTATTGGAAAGTAAGGCTGTGTATATTGTGACTTGATGACATCGATTTTTATGTGATTCCTTTCTACTTAGACTTGATTTATTCATTACTACTGAGTTGGCGTACTCACATTACTCCCTGCACCTCGGTGTGCAGATTCAGGAGCAGATATCGAGCGTTAGCTTTTATATATATATTGCAACGGAGCCAGATTGTGGGGATATAGAGGTAGCTGTTCAGCCTTCGCATCATCTCTGCTTTCCCTTCCTGTTGTATTTAGATTTGATTCGGAGTTTCGTATCATAATACTTTATTTTTGCTTATTTCACTAGATGCTCATGACATGTGAGCTCCGAGTTTTCGGGATGGAAGTACTGTATATAAAATTTGCCTATTATATTAAGAACTTTCTATATGTTATGAATTTCTTGAAACTTAAATGGGGTTTTCAAAAGGAAATGTGAACACGCGGTATTCGGCTAGCCTAGTTCCACGATAGGTACCATCACGGCCGGTTAGGATTTGGGATCATGACAGAGTTGTGAAACGGCTTGATAATTTCTCATGTGTTGAGGTCCCACGTAGCGGGGACATTATGTAAGCAGGATAGCTCTTGAGATCCAGAGTATATATATATATATATATCGTACCTTAGTTGTGCTTGAGTTTTGTAGCCTATGGCTTTATCAGTCTCCCAGGATGGTATTATGCACTTAGCTTGCTTATGATCGGTATTCAGTAAATTGTAATAGTGAGAAAATCGGCTCCGTATATATATCTTTTATGTAAATTTTATGTGTGGATCGGGTGACACGTCGCCACGGGTATGTTATTTGGATCGGGTTGCACGCCGCAACAGTGTGATGATGAGAAGGGTTAATATGTATTTACTTTCTTGTGATTTATCTCCTTTTTTTGGTAAGAATTCATATTAGTTGCGTGAGCTGAGTAGTTCCGTCCTGAGTCATTTCTTATTATCATGTTCGAGTTATGGCCTATTGGGCGATGCGGTATCATGTGAGGCTGTTAGCCATGTTTGGGGTGATTTACTGTCTGAGCAGTTCATATTGGGTGAGACAAGATTATCGGACCAGGCATAAGTACGATAAGGTTATGTGAAGTGTATATTAAAGAACAAATACCATCATTCAGGTTCATAATGCAAGTGGCGATTCTAGTCAAGATGAGGTATTCAAGGATTTGTTAACTCTGCAGTTGAGTGTGAATTTCTGTGCATTCCCTCTGTTGTGGTTGTATTGCTAGCATTATAGCAAGATGTCTGTATAATTGTTATGAGGTGCATCAGGAGCATCAGATTTGTGGACCTTGGCTAATAAGGTTCAGGGAGCGTCGTTGTGGTCAGACGATGAGTTATGCGGTGCATGGTGCCGATTCATCAAGGGTATGCAGTTATGATATGGTATATCGTGTGCTAGTTGATGCATTGTTTATATATATTGAAACTAGGCCTGGCTAGAGAAATTTCAGGTGTTTGAATGAATTCTGAGCTTATTATATGGATAAAGAAGGAATCTCCAGATTTGATCAAGCTATTGTGCTCGACTGTGTTGTCGTAGCACGGGCAGGTTCTCGAGATGTTAAATAGTGATTTCAGTAACTCCAGAGTAGTTCTTAACACGTTTGAGGACGAACGTAGGTTTAAGTAGGGGAGAATGTAACGACCCGACCGGTCGTTTTGATCTCTAGCGTGTCGTTCAGTGGTTTGAAGTTGTGAGCAGCTCCGTTTCAGGTATTATGACCCGTGGCATGGTCGGAATTGAATTACAAGAAGTTTAGAATTTATTTGGAAAGAAAATTCTCATTTCAGAAGCCTTAAGTTGGAGAAATCAACTAAGATTGGAATTTTGAGTGAACGATCTCCGAATCAGGATTTGAAGGTTCAAGCAGGTTCGCATGATGATTTCGGATTTTGGTGTATGTCCGTACCGAGTTTTGGATAACCCCAGAGCGTTTTGGCGTATATTGTGGAAGTTAGCATTTTAGAAGGATTTCATGAATTTGGGGTTGAAGTGCATATCAGTGAGGTTGATGTCCGTTTGGGATTCCGAGTCTGGGAATAGCTCCGTATGGTAATTCTAGAATTGGGAGCGCGATCAGAAGTGAATTTGGATGTCCGTAGGTCATTTTGGAGCCAGTTGGCTAAAGATAGAAATTTGAAGGTTTTTCGAAAATCCGGCCGGAAGTGGAAGTTTTGATATCGAGATCGGAATGCGATTCCGAAGGTTGGAGCAGGTCTGTAATGTTGAATATGACTTGTGTGCAAATTTTGAGTTCAATCGGACATGATTTGATAGGTTTCGACATCGGATGTAGAAGTTTGAAATTCTAAGTTCTTAAAGAATCGGATTTGAGTGCGATTCATGATTTCAGCATTGTTTGATGTGATTTGAGGGCTCGAGAAAGTCCGTGTCATGTTTTGGGAAGATTGGTATAATTGGACGGGGTCCCGGGGGCCTCGGGTTGATTCCGAGTGGTTAACAGATCAAAGCTGTTGTCATCTAGTATAACCGCACCTGCAAGGCTTTGACTGCAGGGGCGGCTTAGGAGTCGTAGGTGCGAGAGTGGGCAGACTTAGTTGGGAACCGCAGGTGCGATGGATATTCCGTACCTGCGATGCCGCAGGTGCGAGCAGTGGGGGCGCAAGTGCGATTTGGATGGAGTTGAGTGAAACTGCAGGTGCGGTAGATTTGGTCGCACCTGCGGGATCGCAGGTGTGTAGGAAGGACCGCATGTGCGGAAATCGACCTGGGCAGAATGTTTTAAAACGAGAATTTGGGGTTCATTGTCTTCATTTTTCATGGTTTAAGAGATTTTGGGAGAGCCTTTCAAGGGAGATTTCACCAAGCATCAAGAGGTAAGTTGTTTCTAAGGTTAAATACAAAATTATTTGCATAAATTAGGCATGGAAATTGGTAGGAAATTGGGGTTTTTGGAAGAAAAACCTAGAAAATGTAAATTTTGGATTTTAGCCACGAATTGAGCATGAATATTTGAGTAAATTATATATTTTAGTTAGTAAGGCTATGGGTAGAACGTACCTTTGAGAAATTTCGGATTCCGGGCACGTGGGCCCGAGGGCATTTTGGTCATTTCACTAAGCGGGGTTGGGAAAATATATAATCTGAATTCGTTGTGAGTATTAGGATGAACTTTCATTGCTTTGTCATTTATGTGGTAGTTTCGGAGCGTTATGCGTCCATTGGAGTCATCGGAAGGGCTTGGAAGCTGGTGTTGAAATTTCGGAGCGAGGTAAGTCTCCTTTCTAACTTTGTGAGGGGGAATCGTCCCCCTAGGTGAATTAATTCACTATATGCCATTATCTTCGGGGGCTACGTACGCACGAGGTGATGAGAGTTCGTGCGTAGCTACTATTATGCCATGTTCGGGTAGCCTAGGACCCACTAGCATGCTTTATGTGTGTACCTGTAACCCTGCCTGTGATATTAAACCGCTGATATGACTGAAACGTAATCGAATGTTTAAAAGAAAGCTAGAGTTCATATTGTTAAATCCTTCTAAAAAGAGAATTGTTTCCGCTGTGAATATATGTGTAGCTGGATTGGATTGTATCATGGAGTATCACTACATTTGAAAAATGAGTTTCAAAAATAAAGATTTCAAAACCGATATTTCATGTTTCTTTTAACAAAGATTTTTCCACTTTCCTGAGAAAAACGGTTTTCTTGATAAAATATGAGTTTATTGTGTGGATATGTGTAACTTTGGGTGCCTGAGTCGCTTGAGTGTTTCGCGGGCAGGAAGACCCTGTATTTGTGTATGTATTCATATGAGCACCTGAGTTGCATGTATGATTCGCGAGCAGGCTAGCCGTATTATGTTAACCGTGTCGCATGATCGATTCGCGAGCGGGGCAGATAGATGCATCTATGGTTAGAGCCGGTCGACCCCTCGGCAGTGCACATTTTATTATTGTTGGTCCGCGCCGTTCGACCCTCGGCATTGCTTGCGCATGATATTTGTTGCATAGTTGCTATGATATTTGCCTGATTACTGGCCTGAAATGTTGAATTGTCAATTGAAATGACAAAGATTTAAAGTTATTAAAAAGACTTTTGGAAGAAGTTGTTCCTTCTGTTGATTTATTATTATTTGATTAAATCACCATGTTGATTAATTGTGAATATGACGAAGATATAAAGTGTTAAATGTGAACGAAATTGAAGGATGTTTAAATCATGTTTTATAAACTGTCTATGATAAAAACCATGCTTAGTGTCACTCTTCAATATTTTAAATGGACCTTTAGTAAGTGTCTAAATTGACCTCTCGTCACTACCTCTCTGAGGTTAGGCGGGCGACTTACTGAGTACACGTTGTTTTTGTACTCATACTACAGTTGTTGTGCATTTTATTGCACAGGTACTTACATAGCAAATGTGGAGGATTCAGAGACTCAGGCGAGCTGCATCTTCCGGAGGCGATCCGCAGCTGACAGAGTCACCTTCATACTGTAACTATTTCATTTTAAATTTCCTTGTCCAGTTGTATTTCGGACAAGCTTTGTAATATTTGTAAAATTCTTAGAAGTCGCTCATGTACTTGTGACACCGGGTTCTGGGATATGTATTAGGATAATTGCTTAAGTGAAACCTTTAGATCACTGTTTTTAAATAGCAGAATTTTAGTTGCTGTCGTATTTAATTTATGAAAATTTACTTATTTGATTATGAAATGCAAGAAAAGGTAACGATTTCGAAAATGTTAAAACATGAATGTATTTCAACTAATTAAGGAGTTGGCTTGCCTGACAGTGGTGTCTGGCACCATCACGACCTACAAATTTTGGGTTGTGACAGTTTGGAGCCGCGAGGGCTCGGGTGAGTTTCAGATAGGCGTCAGAGTATTTTTCGACTTGGAAAATCTGGTGTAATTGCTAGTTTCTGGTGTCTGGTAAAATACACTATGCGAACGCGTGGTAACCTTCGTGCATTAACATTCACTCACAATCTCACGCACGACATCACCCTTCGTGCTTTCTCACTCTTCCTCACCCAAACACATCAAATGACAACAATCCAACAAGGAAATTAACAGAGTAAACAAAATTTAAACAATAACGTCCCGGCAAGGGAGCCAACAGTGGAATCAATACATCCCGACAAGGGAAAAACAATTATAACCAATCTCACTTAGTGACTTAACTTCACATAAACATCTTCAACTGAAACCAATACTCAACACAGTTCAATATCAAGGAATTTCCACCAACATGGATAGTTATAAAATGAAACTCAAGTATTACTTAACGAAAAACCACATAAATCACAATATTCGACTCACGGGCATACTTGACACCAACGTATAGGTACTTGTCACCTCACATATACGTTGAACATGATATTACACATAGCAAATAGGACACAACACCTAATCCCTCAAGATAATGTTAAGCCAAACACTTACCTCGAATTCCACGACCAACTCAAGCCTCAATTACCGCTTTCCCCTTAGAATTCCCCTTCAATTCAATTGTATCTACACATAATTAACTTAATAATATCAATAAATGCTAAATAATTCAACCCAATTCTTAATTATGAATTTTATATCATTCTTCCTAAAAAGTCAAAATTCGACCCCGGGCCAGCTTGGTCAAAACTCGAGGTTCGGACCAAAACTCGATCACCCATTCACCCACGAGCCCGAATATGTAGTTAGTTTCGAAATCCGACCTCAAAACGAGGTCTAAATTCCAATTATTCAAAAATCCCTAACTCTACCCAAATCCCCAATTTTCTACCATTAAAACCCTAGAATTCTTGATAAAAGTTGATGAAAATCATTATTAAGTTGAAAGAATTAGTTAGTGGACACTTACCTATGATTTACGAAGAAAATCTCTTGAGAAAATCGCCGTTGGTCTTCTATTTTTGAAAGGAAGTGAAATGAAATCAAATGAACCTATAACTTAAACACACTGCCCGACCCTCGCACCTGCGGTGCTTGGGTCGCACCTGCGCTTGCGCACGTGCGGAAAAAGAGTCGCACTTGCGGAAATGGACAAGGCCACTGACGGCCGCACATGCGAAATTTTACCCGCTTCTGCGAAAATCCTGCCGCACCTGCGGAAAGGGGGCAGGCTGGGCTGGACCGCACCTGCGGCCCTAGACTCGCAAGTGCGGGCACACCAGAACTGGTGCACCAGCAGTGATTTTCCAATTCTAAACACCTCGGAACCTTCCCGAGCCCTCGGGGCTCCAAACCAAACATACACACAACCTTAAAAATATCCGACGGACTTACTTGTGTGATCAAATAGCCAAAATAACATCTTAAACAATTAATTTAGCATAGAATTCAAAGAAAAATCTCAAAACTTTCAACGTTTCAAATTTAACAACTACGGGTCCGAATTACGTCAAATGACCTCCGTTTCTCACCAAATTTTACAGACATCACTCAAATACTATATTAAACCTGTACCAGGCTCCGGAACCAAAATACGGGCCCGATACCATCAATTTCAAATATAATCAAATTTTCAAAGAATCTTATAATTTCAGTAAAACAATTTCTTTCAAAAATTAATTTCTCGGGCTCAGGACCTCGGAATTCAATTCCGAGCACACGCCCAAGTCCCATATTTTCCTACGGACCCTCCGGGACCGTCGAATCACGCGTCCGGGTCCGTTTACTCAAAATTATGACCGAAGTCAACTTAAATTCAATATTGAAGGCAAAATTAGTATTTTTCTTAGTTTTTCACATAAAAGCTTCCCGGATATACGCCCGGGCTGTGCACACAAAATGAGGTAAGATAAAAGGAGGTTTTTAAGGCCTGGAAACACCGTTTTGACTTATAAAATAAGAGATGACTTTTTGGATCATCATGATGCATGGCTAGAATTCATGATTTTAAGCATTATATACCTTGCATTTTATGTGCTTTAATGATAAAAATACACGTCATGTGTGCCTAATGGAGTTTATTTAATGTGCAGACGAGCGAAATGAGAGCATAAACGTCGGATAATACGTGCAAGAGTCGAAAAGGAGCGATCCGGGACAAGCCTGGCGACAGCCAGGCGTTAGACCCCAAACGCCAGGGGGTGCCTGGCGTTAGCCAGGCGTTATACCCAAAACGCCAGGGGTTGCCTGGCGTTAGCCAGGCGTTATACCCAGAACGCCAGGGGGTGCCTGGCGTTAGCCAGGCGTTAGACCCCTAACGCCAGGGTGCCTATTTCGGTAAAGTCCGAGTTTTAAAGGGTTTTAAGTGTTTCCAAGCCAGGATAGGAGTCTTTTACATGGGTAGGGTTTATCCCAACCGTATAAATAGACCCTAGAACACATCATGAAGGAGAGAGACGAATTTGGGAGCAAAATACACACACAGAATCATTGAAGGAGCAAGGATTATCAGTTTTCTTCATTGTTATTCAAGTATTTGCAGGTCATGCACATTTATGAAATTGTTTGATCATAGCATGAGTGGCTAAACACCCATTGTTCTGGGGTTGTGGTTTA
>ML420285.1:9800-33913 GCA_005239525.1 Nicotiana knightiana
CCCACCCCACCCCGAAAAAATATTTTTTATATATATATTTTCAGTTTTACTTTTTTCATCTTTCGGTTTACAAGTTCGAAATTTTACAAGTTCCAAGTTATGAGTTCAGAGCTGTATGTGTTTCGAAGTTTACAAATTCAAAATTTCGCGGTTTCGAAAGTTTTGCGGTTCAGAAATTTATGAAATTTGTAGGTTCGGAAGGTTGTTGATTCGAAAGTTTATGGTTGCATGTTTATTGTATCAAAATTATTTATGGATACTCTTGAGAAAATATTTTCCTTAATTTGCGTACCAAACACCGGAAAATGAATAAGATTACTACTTGTTTTCCAAGAAAATATTTTCTATTATATCACACACCCTAAATCCCTTGATTGAAGACACTAATAATGTATTGAAAGCCTTTCAAATAGTGTATAAAAATAAAAAAAATCTCTTTATTCAATATGTAAATTAAATTAATATTTTATACTTCATACTCAATTAAATGGTTTCAAATAGTAGGTGAAAAAAGAGGAGTACCCCATGTACATAAAAAGAACTTAATTAAAATTACCATGATACAGGAGGCAGTGGAAAAATCCTATCGTCAAAGACAAAAAATAAAGAAATATCTTTTAATGGGCAAAAGGTAGTAGTACTTAGGGCTGGGTATATATTGGGTATAATCGATAGTTCGAACCAATAAAATGCTAATGGGTTATCGATATCGCGTTATTGGACAAATAGTTCGATAACGGTTTAATGTTATTTGACTATTGGGTTATCGGTTCGGGTCTCGGTTTTGCCAATCTTATTAACGGTTTAACCGATAGCCAATAAGTTTAACAAAATTATAATTTTACCCACGCCACCTTATGGCTTCATTCTCTCATTCTCTCGTTCTCTCAATTCTCTTGACAATTACTCTTCATCTTCAACCTAGCTTAATCTTTAAAGTAAGTTTTAAACTTTTCTGAATTTTCATTCTTTAAAGAATCTGTAGTATTTGCAAGATTAGGATTTTATATTTTCCCATAAATTATGCCCGCCCCCGATGAGTGAGTTAGTTAGTAACATTAGATTGTTGAATGTCTTATTCCTTACCCCTACTAAAATATAACTTTGAAAACTGAGATCATTCATTGGGATTTTCAAATGCAAACAAAGTTTTCTTTTCTAAAGTTGGAAGTTAATCCCTCTTTTTTAAGAGCTAAAATTGAGTTTCTTTCTCTTAACCAAATAATCACGATTTCTTTAATAAAAATATGAAATTTTTTGGATATTTTTTATTTTTATCGAATAAACTGATAACCTAACCGATAAGGATCGATAATCGACTATTGATTTAGCATATTTATAAATCGATAACCGATATGCCGAAGCGATAACATTTACAGCCGAACCGAACCGAGCAATGCCCGCCCCTAACCGTACTACTTTCTTTTCCTCTTTTTTTTTCCCATAAAAATTAAGGTCGGAATATCTCTAAGCATTGTGAATCCCCTAACCTGACAACAAACAAAAGAAAGAAAAAATGGTGAGAGGCTTTATATGTTAGAGTTCTGAACCAGGGGTAACTGAATTCTGAGGCAGAATCCATTGAAGCACATATCGAGGTAATATCTCATTCCAACAAAATTTTTGGATGTTAAATATTCTCAAAATTTTCGAGAATATTGTGCAAAGAAATGAAGAAGAACCGTTAAATCTGTCTTCTGGAACTATAAGGATTAAAAAGTCAATCTATTACCAAAATTCCGTTAGAATACATGTTACAAGGGAGATTACAGTGTTTCTGGTACTTAAATCAATTAAAATTACTTTTTATTCTTCTGGATTTTAAAAATAAAAGGAAAAGTGGCTATACCTGGCTTATTCATGATTGAATTAGAGCTGATGGGAATTGGGGAATGGAATGTTTAATAGTGTTTTTGGTGTCATTTCCGTCCATCTAATTTAGTTGGCTAAAAGAAATTGGGGTTATGAGTGAGTTAACTTTTAGTACCCTTCTATTAAAATCCTTGAGAAGATTGAGAGAGATTATTCTTCATGTTTAAAAGTACTTAAATGGCTTTGAGATTCATGGGCGAGTTGGGTTTTAGCCCTTCTGTTAATAACCTTAGCTGAAATGGTTGAAAGATTGTTACTTATGTGTTACTACTAGGTATATGATTTTGATGTAATGGATGAAGAATATGTTCATGTTACTGTAACTTACTTATGTTATATGTTATACTTCATCATTAAGAAGTTCATCCTTTTATCCATGTGCTCTTGACTCTTGATCATGCTCTTAACAAATTGATCTGTAACATTTTCATAACTTACTTCTTGCACGTATGCAATGTCTCACAGTTTCAGGGCCTGAGTTGCTGGAGTGTAGGTTGAGCCTACTATAGCTCGCTGGTTTTTACATTCTACGCTCATTTATGAGACTCAAGTATGAAAATTTGTGGTGCAGATATAAGTTAAATGTTGTCTTACAATTTTGTCATTTTTGGAATAATCATATTTGTTTCTCACATTAGGGTATAATCAAGACTATAGTGTCCAACAGAGTGAGGTTTAGAGGATTGAAGAATTTCCAATAAAAATTTTCCACTTTGACATAGTTTAGTACAACTCTTAGCTTATTTTCATATTTATGTTGCTTAGCTGATTCTCATATTTCTGTTCACATGCTCTCACGTTTGATGTGGTAGATCAACTTGAATGTGGATCTGTAATTGGTTTATAGATTTGGACTTTTGGCTTGTATTTTCAAATTGTTGGAATCCTTCTTGTGATTTTCAACTTTCGAGTATCTGCAAAGCCGTTAGTTATTTGTTGGTCAAACAAACACAAGCTTAAGCTACCCCTTAATCTGTCATATGTGAGACACTGCTGTACTCGCTTCTTCTAGTTATCATTATCTTTTTCCAGCATTTGAGCTCTCAATAGGGGTTCACTCAAGCAATAAACCGGTATAATACCAACTTGCAGTGTAGCATAAGAGACTGGCAGTGGTATATTCAGACCCATGATGAAACTCTTCGATTCTCATTGTCACCTCCAAGATCCAAGGATCATTAATATGGTCCCAAAAATTATTAAGGCCACAGTTGAAACAGGAGTTGTCCATTTTGCTGTCAATGGTGTGTCGGAAAAAGATTGGCATTTGGTCAAGGAAATGAGTGATCACTACCCTTGTATTGTTCCAAACTTTGGGCTCCATCCCTGGTTTATTACTGAGAGGACTTCTAGTTGGCTGAAAACTTTGAAAGGATTCTTGGAGGCTACTCCTGCTGCTGCAGTTGGAGAGATTGGTTTGGATAAAGGTTCATTTGGAAAGAAGATTGATTTCTCCGAGCAGGTGGATGTCTTTCGGCAGCAGCTTCAACTTGCCAAAGAGTTGGAAAGACCAGCATCCATACACTGTGTTCGTGCTTTCGGGGATCTTCTTGATTTATTGAAATCTGTCGGGCCATTTCCTGCCGGTTTTATTTTGCACTCTTACCTTGGATCTGCCGAAATGGTTCCTGAATTTGCAAAGCTTGGTGCTTACTTCTCCTTTTCTGGGTTTCTTATGTCCATGAAAGAAAGCAAAGCGAAGAAAATGTTGAAGTCAATTCCTACAGACAGAATCTTGTTGGAGACAGATGCACCAGATGCTTTGCCAAAATTGAGCGCTCCAGATTCTCTGTATTTTATTGAGAGGGAAGCTTCAGTAGCTGATGGAACTTCAAGTGGAGGAGGAAATAATGATGGAAATCCGTCTGAGAATTCACCCCAGGAGGACAAAGGCAATGAACAGCAGACAAAAGAAATCCCTAACCATCCTGCAAACATTCACCATGTGCTCTCCTATGTCGCATCATTGCTCGACATGACAAAAGAAGAACTTGCTGAGATAAGCTTTGCAAATGCATTGCGGCTATTTTCTTATGAAGGTTCAAAGGTAGTGCAACAGGTAAAATTATCCTGTCTAAGACATGCAGTTGATACTATGTTACAAGCGCGGTATGTCTTTTCTGACCACATGTCCTCTTCTGTAACAGGTATGAAGTGGAAAGGAAACTGGAAGTTTGTGTCACTAAGCAGGACAGCCTAGAGCATTCTTAGACTTTCCATAGTTTTGTTGAGGCAAATATATATGTGGTATACCTCTGTTGTGTTGAACCATTGTATCAAAGTTTGTGGTTGCATTAGTACATGGAAATCTTAAGGTTGCTTATTTTGTTGACATACACACAAGGCCAAATGCACACGGAGGCCCAATGTAATAGTTAGCCCAATAGCTTTGTATATTTTCAGTTTGTATTACTTAGTGAAATAGCCTCTTTACTTTACTCAGCCATTTCTATATAAGTATATATAGGATGTGGACTATTCTAGAAAACAGATGATTAAATTCTAATAATAGATCAAATATTTCTTCTCTCATTTTCTCTCTCTCGTTTTCTGAAGTTCTGGACATTTCCACCATGGAAATCCTTCTTTAGCTTCCGCAAATCTTTACATTGACATGGTATCAGAGCAGGACACGAGTTCCTGTGCTTGATTATCTTCATTCAATCGTGATTATACAGTTCGTTGTTCACAGTTCTAGGTTTTGATTTGGGATTTTCTTTGTCTGAGACAAAATTCAACCTTAGCCATGGGTTTTCAAAGGTATAATGACATTTTGCTGGTGACGTTCTTCTGATTTCGATCGGTGCACCGTTTTCTGCTTCAAAAATCATTTGAAGGCCTTGTCTTTTTCGGGTAGTGAAAAAGGACGGTATTTTCTTCTCTAATCTCAAATTGCATGCCTCAATCCTTAGTAGATTTCTACTATATTTGAGTAGTTTCGATACAAAATGGCTGATGATCATGTAAATTCATCTAATCAATCTGATGGCTTCACTATATTCACCTTAGACCTTTCACATCCTCTATACATTCTTCCCTCAGACAGTCCTGGCACTCACTTAGTATCTTTGCCTTTCGATGGCACTGGATTTGTTGCCTGGCGTAAAAGTATGTTGGTTTCCGTTTCTGCCAAAAATAAACTGGCACTAATTGATGGTCGTCAGTCTAAACCTCCTAATAATTCACCTTATTACTCATACTGGGAAAGGTGTAATGATATGGTGGTCGCTTGGATCACTAATTCTCTTTCTAGAGACATTGCAACCAGTGTTCTAGGCTATGACACTGCGAAAGAGATTTGGTTGGATTTAAATGAGAGGTTTGGCCAGTCTAACGGTTCAAAGTTCATCCAGATACAAAGGGAAATTGGAACTATTTCCCAGGGAACCCTAGACATAGGCTCTTACTTCACAAAGTTTCGTATTCTTTTGGACGAGCTTCAGAATGTTTATATAGGTCCTACATGTTCATGTGGTGCTCTACCCAAGTTTCTTGATGAAATGAAACTGTTTTGGTTCCTGGCAGGACTAAATGAGTCATATAATACTGTTAAAAGCAACATTCTTATGATATCACCTTTACCATCAGTTAGTAAGGCTTATTCCATGTTACAACATGATGAGCGACAAAGGGAAACATCTTCATCTCCAAGTTTTTCCAGTGATTCTATCTCTTTTTCTGCCTCCTCCACTCCTTCAACTCATTCACAAAATCATGGTGGCAAAAGATCTTTCAATCAGAGAATTCATTTTGAGTCTAAGAAACCTGGACAGAACATGATGTGTAGATACTGTAAAAAACCAGGGCATACCATTGAAAAATGTTACAAACTCCATGGTTTTCCTTCTGACTTCAAGTTCATTAAAAACAAGAGATCAGCTTCCTGTGTTCAAGCTGAGGGTACTACTTCTACACCATTGACCTCATTTATGGAACAACCTACACCTGTCAACCATGAATTCACTACAGAACAATATCAGCACCTTCTTACTCTCCTGAAGCAATCACACATTTCTTCTGGCAACTCAAATGATTCACATTCTGGAGACAATCATGCATATGCTCATTTTGCAGGTTTGTTTTGCAGTTCTGTAGTTAGGTATGTGGATTTTCATGCTTGTGCATCTTCACAATTAAATATTGACATTTGGAATCTAGATTCAGGGGCTACCAATCACATGACACCTCACAAATATATTCTTCACAACCTTCAACCATTAACTAGACCTTACTTAATCACTCTACCAAATGGCTATAAAGTAAAAGTTGTATCTACTAGATCTTTACAGCTTAGATCTGATATTGTGTTACACAATGTTCTGCTAGTCCCATCTTTTCAGTTCAACTTAATTTCAATATATCAGCTTCTTTCACAACTTCATTGTATTGTAGTTCTCACTACTTCCCATTGCTTCTTACAGGGCCCTTCTCTGAAGAGGCCACTGGGAATTGGTAAGGCTGACAATGGATTGTATTTTCTTCATTTGGATGATAGCCCTTTGATTTCCTCTTTTCCAATTGATGTTTCGTGTAATGTTTCATCTTCTGTTCCTAATGTTTCTCCTATTTTCAATTCTGCCCATCCCCTTCCCATTAATCATTCATGTAATCCATCTCTTAATATTAATAAAATAAATTTGTTTTGGCATCAAAGGATGGGCCACATGTCTTACAACAGAATGAAATCTACTCCTTTTATTTCTTCCCAAATCTCTTCTAAACAATCCTTTCTATGCCCTATATGTCCTATGGCAAGACAATAAAGATTTCCATTCCCTGATAGTACTACTCAATCTACTGCCCCTTTCCAATTAGTTCACATTGACATTTGGGGACCTTATAACACTTCTACATATAATGGGTTTAGATTTTTTATTGCCTTGGTAGATGACTATTCTAGAGTAACCTGGACCCACTTAATTTCTAGTAAAAGTAATGCTTTGTCTGTACTCAAAGCTTTCACTTCTATGGTACAAAATCATTTCCACACTTAAGTTCAGAATTTCAGATCTGATAATGCTTTTGAACTGGGATCTAGTATAGAATCCAGATCTTTCTTTTTTTCTCAAGGAATTCTACACCAGACTACCATTCCCCACACACCACAACATAATGGTGTTGTGGAAAGGAAACACAAACACCTCTTAGAAACCTCCACGACATTATTATTTCGATCTAACTTGCCTACTAAATTTTGGGGTGAATGTGTTCTTACAGCCACATCTCATAAATAGGTTTCCTTCTACTTTTCTTAACAACATATCACCTTTTGAGAAACTACATGGACAGTCACCTTCTTATGACCATCTTAGGTCATTTGGATGCCTTTGCTTTGCCACATCCCCTAAACATAATAGAGGCAAATTTCAGTCTAGAGCTATCCCTTCCATTTTACTTGGATATCCTTGTAGGAAGAAAGGATACAAGTTACTTAATATCTCTTCTCAATCTATCTTATACTCTAGAGATGTTGTTTTTCATGAACATGTTTTTCCCTTCTCCAATAATTCTTCTAATACTTCCCTTCCTTCTCCTTCTAGCTTTGTTGATATTCCTCATCATCATTCTCCACCTATTTCTTCTCACCCTATTCCTAATACTTCTACATTCTCTTTTGTTCCTTCTCCTCCTACTACTGTTACAGATTCTTTTCCCCTTTCCATTTCTGACCCATATCCCTCCAATCCTCCTCCATCTGATCCTCCTCTTAAAAGATCCCTTAGAGTACCATATCCACCTCCTCATCTAGCAGACTATGTATGTTCTGCCCCTGTCTCTACTGTTCCAAATATGTCTTCTACAGAATTGCACTTGCATGAACCTCAGTACTATCAACAAGCTGCTTCCAATCCTGCTTGGCAGGTGGCAATGCTGAAAGAATTTCAAGCATTAGAAGCTAACAACACCTGGGATATTGTACCTCTTCCCCCTAACAAAAAGGTTATCCCTTGCAAGTGGGTGTACAAAATCAAACAGAAATATGATGGTTTTGTTGAGAGGTACAAGGCAAGGTTAGTCATTAGGGGTGATACACAGAAGGAGGGAATTGATTACAATGAAACTTTCTCCCCGGTTGTCAAATTTACTACTATCAAGTGTCTTCTTTCCCTTGTTATAAAGAGGAACTGGGTTGTCTATCAACTTGATGTCAATAATGCTTTCCTCCATGGTGATCTCCATGAGGAAGTTTACATGAAGGTTCCACCTGGGATGCATGTTTCTTCTACTGGTTCTTCTTTTTTCCCTTTGGTATGCAAGCTCAAAAAGTCTTTATATGGCCTCAAACAAGCGTCCTGACAATGGTTTTCTAAATTGTCTGAAGCCTTGTCTACAAGAGGATACATTTCTAGCATGAATGACTACTCTTTGTTTACAAAGTCTACTTCTACTTCACTTACTGTTCTAGCTGTCTATGTTGATGATATCTTACTAGCTGGGGATGATGTTGTTGAATTGGATAGTGTTAAGTTATCTCTTGACCAACAATTCAAAATAAAGGACTTGGGGACAATCCATTATTTCCTTGGTTTAGAAGTTACTAAATGTCCTGAAGGGTACATTATCAGCCAAGAGAAGTTTACACAGGACTTGCTGGCAGAATTCCACTATCATAATTTTTCTGCTGTTGTGACTCCTCTTGATACTTCTGTCAAGTTATCTGCTGATATGGGTGCTCCTTTGACTGATCCTGGCACTTATCGGAGAATTATTGGTGAACTCAACTTTCTCCAACATACAAGGCCATATATATCCTTTTGTGTTCAACATTTAAGTCAGTTCCTTCAGGCTCCTCAAGTTCCTCATATGCTTGCTGCACTTCATGCTCTGAGGTATTTGTCCAATGATCCCACTTTAGGAATTCTTCTTTCCTCTTCTTCTGATACATCTATCAAGTCCTATTCTGACTCTGACTGGGCTGGTTGTGCTGAGTCAAGGAGGTCTGTTTCTGGTTTTTATATTACACTTGGTGGTTCACCAATCTCCTGGAAAGTAAGAAGCAACCTATTGTTTCACTGTCTTCTGCTGAAGCAGGATACATGGCTCTTAGAAAAGTGGTTGCTGAGGTATCCTGGTTGGTCAGAATACTAGATGATCTTGGTTAAAATGTTTCTGCCCATATTCCTATCTATTGTAACAGTGTTGCTGCTTTACACATTGCCAAGAATCCGGTATTTCATGAAAGGACAAATCATCTCGAGATTGATTGTCACTATGTACGTGAGAGTCTCAATTCAGGGCTGATTTCTCTGCATTTTGTTCCAGTTCTGCACAACTTGCTGATATTATGACCAAGCCACTCGCTAGGCCACTTCATCATTCTTTGCTTGGCAAACTTGGTGTGTTATCACCCCTAAGCTTGAGGGGGGGGGGGTTACATACACACAAGCCCAAATGCACACGGAGGCCCAATGTAATAGTTAGTCCAATAGCTTTGTATATTTTCAGTTTGTATTACTTAGTGAAATAACATCTTTACTTTACTCAGCCATTTCTATGTAAGTATATATAGGATGTGGACTATTCTAGAAACAGATGATTAATTTCTAATAATAGATCAGATATTTCTTCTCTCATTTTCTCTCTCTCGTTTTCTGAAGTTCTGGACATTTCCACCATGGAAATCCTTCTTTAGCTTCTGCAAATCTTTACATTGACATATTTTCTCTGTAAATTTTGGCTTATAAAGGTTCTTCAACTGTACCACATATATATCTTTTTGCCATTGTAGCACCACATACATATCCTCGATCCATAAAACCACTGCATTATTGTAATCGGAACGGAGAGATATTTTATACTTCACAACAACTACGCCTTAGTTCCTAACTAGTTAGGGGTCGGCTATATGTATGGCCCCTATTTCATTTCACTCCATTTGGGCATGTTTTATTTCAATAGACCATAACTTGGAATTCTCTAACAATAGAGGTTCTTTACAACTTCCACTAACATACAAATTTCTCAACTGACATTATTTTGTAACTAAATATTTTTGTTTGGACCACTTTCCCTTACGCCCCATGAAGATCCATTCAATCATTTTTACTTTTTCCTTTTTTGTTGGCAATCTATCCATGGTAAACGCAAAATGAGAAAATATAAGAAAGACTCAGCGACATGCTTTGAATTAAAACGTGACACCTGAATTGTTTGATTCACATCATACTAGAAGCTACCATTTTTTGTTTTTCATTAAGATTCATCAAATGCAAAATAAGTGGTATAAATTCGTTTATGAATAAATAAGAAAGCAAAATACTTTGTATAATATGCATCTGATGAGGAAAGAAATAAGGCGCAATTAACAATGTCAATATGGCACTACAAAATATCAATATATAGTCTATCTTTGTCCCTATTTATATAATGTATTTTTCCTTTTAGTCTTATCCAAAAATATAATTTTTTATATTTTAGTTTGCTTGCTTGGAGTCTCTTGCTCTGTTCATCCTACTGTGGTATCAGAGCCAGCCCATCCTTTCGGAGGGAGGAACAGTTTGCTAAATATGTCTGAGTCGTTTCCATCATCCTCTTCCCTAGAAAAAATGAATATGTCTCCTACTCTATATAAAACCTTATCCAAAAAATATGATTATCTCTATGAAGTTGATATCCTACCCGATGAACAGAAAGTATCTTCCACTGAACTGCCCCTAATAAACCCTTACTCAGCTTTTGCCAAAAAATCATTTGCACCATGGACCCAAATCCGTTCCTTAGTCCAACACAAACCAAAAGGAGTCAAAGAATATGTTGCTGCCTCAAAACTTGACCAGCATCCTATTCTTGCTACTCGAGAGGAACAGTTTATTACCCTCCAAATTCCAGATGATTTTCCCAGACAATGGAGAGATCATGGTTTCACCCATATCCATTTTGGTGCTATCCGAATTGCTCTCACTTATCATGGAAGAAAAGGTCAACCTGTTGTTGCCCGACTTTCTCTTCTAGATACAAGATACTTGGAGTACCAACATGCAAATTTGGGTACTGCGTAAGTTACCTTAAATGCAGGGACTGTCTTCATAACTATCTTTCCAAATTTCAACGTGTCCCTTTTTGATCCATACTAAACCGAAGCACTAAAAATCCAAGTCCAAATTCAAGGTGCCCCACAAGCCAAAGATTCTATCCAAGCCACTCTTCATCACCAAATGGCGTGGCGGGTCCAAAATCATGCCATGGATCTATGCCTTCCCGGAGGAGAAAATGCTTTACTCTTGAATATTGATGCTACCAAAGGAAACACCATGTGCACCCAAATACCCAGACAAATTTCCAGAGATGAGCTTGTCAAAATTCTTCCTGATTCCTGGATCACAAATTATGAAAAGTTAAGAGAACCAGAAGAACCTCTACAATTTGGTGAGCCAAGTTTTACCAAAAGAAATGATAAAACCGTTTGCATAAGTTTTGACCATTCCCATCTCAAAAAACCAAATAAAACCATATTTTCTTGCCAAATGATCCAACCCAAAGATAAATATCCTGACCCTGACCCTGAAAGAGAACTTTTCTGGAATATACAAACCATCATGGAAGAACATGNTCCGGACGAGAAAATGCTTGACTCTTGAATATTGATGCTACCAAAGGAAACACCATGTGCACCCAAATACCCAGACAAATTTCCAGAGATGAGCTTGTCAAAATTCTTCCTGATTCCTGGATCACAAATTATGAAAAGTTAAGGGAACCAGAAGAACCTCTACAATTTGGTGAGCCAAGTTTTACTGTTAAGAAATGAAAAAATGGTTCCATAAGTTTTGACCATTCCCATCTCAAAAAACCAAATAAAACCATATTTTCTTGCCAAATGATCCAACCCAAAGATAAATATCCTGACCCTGACCCTGAAAGAGAACTTTTCTGGAATATACAAACCATCATGGAAGAACATGACTGGTGTCAACATTTCGACAAAGAAGGCAAAAGAGTTTGGTGGTACAAATGCCCCTTTACGGGACACTGCCCTTGGGATCTCGATTGCGATTGCCAATATCGTTTGGAAGATCCAATTGGAGAATATGATGAACACCACCAGCGTCACTGGGAAATATTTGGCCTCAACAAGCCCAAACAAAAATCCAAGAAAAAGGGGAAAGCTACTGAAAAGCAATTCCGAGCCAGATATGAAAATAAAGATCCTTCAATTGGTTCATTAAGCCGTCCAGGAAAATATGAATTTCTTGTCAGCTACAAACCCCAAGAATGGCCAAAATTACCAAAAAACTTCACTCCAAGTTGGGAAGATAGTGAAATCACCCCAGAATCCAATAAACCACCTAAACCTAAAACTCCATCAACCCAAAAATTCACACACCCACAAATATTCATGATGAGCCCTTCAAGTTCCAGCCATACCCAAGATTGTCCTCCATTCCAACCTTTTGAAAAAGAAGGCATCAGCCATGCTCCAAAATTCCCAAGAAAAACATATTATTACCTTCTGGAGAAAAACCCCCAACAAGTGACATCGAGGTGACAATGAACTGGACATCAGAAAATTCCATCTGCCAAAACAAAGTGCTCAATAATATTGGCAACACTATCAAAAATGTGGCCCATACACAAAATAAGTTAATGAGCAAAGTAGAAACAATTGAAAAAAAGGTGGAGCAGACATCGTCTCAGCATGCAGGACTAATCAAAGCCTTGGAGCTAAGATTGGCAAATTTACAATAAGAGATTTGTCCGCCTGGAACTTCACTTTTCCAGTTCTTTCAACAACAATAAAAAGAGACGATTTCACTCAAGGAACAAATCCAAATATTGAGAAATTATCGTTTTGAGTCACAAAAAACCCCACTTTTCTCTTCAAAACCTACCTTCTACCCCATGTCAACACAAGCATATTCCCCACCAAAAATGGACAACACCTTTTCTACTTTTCCTACTACCTCACACCATCCTATCTCTTTCACCCAACCCTTAAAAGAAGAAACTGAATTCGATATTGCAAAATTGGTTTGGGAAAGGAAAGATGCTCTTGCAGCCAAGAAACAAACAAAGAAAAGGCGAGACCAAGGAGAAAGTTGAAAGGGGTCCAACCCTGAAAATCTAATGTTTTCTGATCAGAAGATTCCGGACTTCTATGTCTCCCAGTCAAGAAACATGTCAGAAGGAGATACTACATGGTCAGAATCTCTAAATTCCTCTGACAATGATACAATGGAAGAAAGCTCTCAATCAAGGAATGATTCCACAGAAAACTCTTCCGAAGAAGATGATCCCCCGGTATTTGTGAGTCAACCAAGAGATCCAGACATATCTGAAGTAGAGGAGGAACAAGAAAGCATGACAGGTGAACCGATACCAGAAAAAAGACAGGAACCCATGGCGTCAAAACCAGTTGGAACTGGCTTCCACACTTTCACCTTAGACGACGTCAAAGTTTCAGAATGGCCTCAAAGAATTCAAGACTTCTATACTTGGATGGTGACCAAAAATTTGGTGGAACGAGAAAAGTATATCATCATGTCAGAACTAACTTCACGGTTCTCAGGAATCCTTAGGGATTGGTGGAATTCACTTGGGATTCAAGATAAAAATACTTTTCTTACATCCCAGGATTTTGCCTTCAACATCATAATCCTACATGAAGTTTTCTGCGGAGATACTAGCCAAAGACATGAGAAAATGCAAAGACAACTCTTCGAGATGAAGTGTGTGTCATTCGAAAGAAATGACATTGACAGGCATTTCCAAAAAATGGCAAAGATATACTTTGAAATCGGTGGATACATCAACCTAAAGCAAGCCTTTGTTTCTTCCCTTCCAAAGATGTTAGCAAGCCGAACCATGACCATCATTGAAGAAAAGTTTCAATCAATAACAGTCCCACAAGACGGCTACATTAGACAAGCTATTTT
Organism: Nicotiana knightiana; assembly: GCA_005239525.1. Taxonomy (NCBI): domain Eukaryota; kingdom Viridiplantae; phylum Streptophyta; class Magnoliopsida; order Solanales; family Solanaceae; genus Nicotiana; species Nicotiana knightiana. The sequence goes on from ML420285.1 coordinate 23,546, forward strand.
TGTAGCACTGGAGGACATTTGCACACAGCGCTCAGCCCTAAAATAAATTATCCAACACAATCCAGCACTTGACAAAGCATGTCGCAGATCCGACCTGATCACTGGATCAGGATGTTCTTGCAAAACATCTAGGCGACACAAAGGATTCAGGAGTTTCAGATGGCCAAGAATTCCAGATGGAAAACCAAGGTTCAAGAGACACACAAAATATTTTAGACGTAGAAGGCCAGAAAATTTTCACAAGAAGAATAGATGCTTTATTTGCCACAAGATTGGACATTTCGCAAAAAATTATCCTCAATCAAGAAGATTTGTTAAACTCCTTCAAGAGATTGAAGATTACACTGGCATACATCTCGGAAAAGAGGAGGACCTTGAATCTATATTCTTTGTGGATGATGAACCTAGTGAAGAAACTCTTTTCTCTCTGGATATCTATGAAGATCAAGGCAATGATAACTATCAAATTTCAGAACCAGAGATCGAAGCCCGAGAGGAGATCAACGCACTTGCAGTCGTTCCTCAAGTAGAACTCAAAGTCTATTCATCCAAATGAGATCAACCAATTCGAGTTATTGCTTTCATCGACACTGGAGCTGCTTCCTCACTCACAAATCCTGCTGTACTTCCTGAAAACCAATGGGTGCCGCACTTTAGGGATTTCAACATTGCATCAAATGTAATTCTACTTTAAGTAAAAATAATTTTACTTTTAATTTCTCATTTTGTATTTAATAAAATAATTTACTATCAAATTAATATCTACGATTTATTTTAGATCATAAATTTTAAAATTCTTTTGTTCTTTCTTAAATTTGTGCCCAAAATGCATCACAAAAATATAGACAGAGGGAGTACATGACGAGAAGTAGAGGTATACATAGGTCGGGTTGGTTCAGATGTTTCAATTATCAAACCAAACTAATTGTGTCGGATTTTTAAATTTATAAATCAAACCAAACTAACAAAGTCGGAATTTTCAATCTCGATTTTTCTCGGGTTTCCCGTATTTTTTCGGTAAAGTCTTCATAGCATAAAATATATAATTTGCACTCCAAATATTTCTTAAGTCCTAGTAAAATACAAGTATATAACGTATTTTCTAAGAAACTAACACAATAATATGAGATAAGTCATAGCATTATACTGAAATATTCAATAATAAAACTACATAAAACAAATATTGCTAATTAATAAGCCATAATGAAAATTAACATAATCTGAAAATACTATATAGGCCATGCTAAAATAAGTATAGCTAATAAGTACTAATATTAGTTACATAACTAAGCACTAAAGAAAAAGATAAACTAAGTTATGCATTTTCATTATAAACCAATGTAAAACTAAATAATTATCCAACACTATCGTCATTCCTAGTATTGAGTTGGATTTTTTTTGTTAGCATTAATATCGATTTGAACTTTGTTTGAGTTACTACATTTATGGGCTTTAAAATTTATTTATCATTCAAGAATGTTAAGTCTAAACTTGAAATAATACGTTAAAAGATAAAACCGTGAAAATTTTTTAAGAAATATTTTTACATTACGATAAATATTTATTTTTAAAAATTATATAAATGTACTATCGGGTTGGTTTGGTTTTTTTAGTTAAAACCAAATCAAACCAATTATAGTCGGGTTTTATTTTCTAATACCAAACCAAATCAAATCAAATCATATCGGATTTTTTTTTACCGATTTGACTCAGATTATCGGTTTGATGCGCTTTATCGATTTTGTTTATATATCCTTAACAAGAAGAGGAGTTTTTGGAGCAATGTTAAAGGTGTTTTCCTATTCACAATAACGTGAAATTAAATAAACAAATTTGAAAGGAAAGTTTATTGCTCAAAAATCAAAATCATAGACCAAATGGGATAATCTTCTTTTTCTAAGGAAATTTAGCCTTGTGTTCCATAAGTCTAGAATTTGGAAAAACACTCGTAGCAACAAATATCACAAAAATCTTCAAAAGCCTTTCGTTTTAACTCACCAGTAGTGCGACTTATATTACCGATTTTTTCAGAAAACCTTGCAAATTCTCAATATGGATCTCTTACAGTCCTACGACGACGATGAAACCGCCGAATCGCCGCCACAAAACCCTAACTCCCAAACTTCCGACCAAAGCCCTTCGCCGGATTCATCCCCAATCCGCATGCTCACTTCAAAATCCGCCGCCCCCAAAGTCGACGACACGATGCTAGCCCTAACAGTCGCCGGCGAAGCTGCCAGAGCTCAATCCAAACCCCTCGATCCGACCCAACACCTCGTCGGGTTCAACCCGACATACGAGCAACTCTGGGCACCAATCTACGGGCCAGCTCACCCCTACGCCAAGGACGGCTTAGCTCAGGGTCTCCGAAATCACAAATTAGGGTTTGTCGAAAACGCCGCCATTGAACCTTTTGTATTCGACGAGCAGTACAACACTTTTCAGAAATACGGGTACGCTGTTGATCCCTCTGAAAATAGTTACATTGGTGATTTGGATAAAATGAAGGAATGTGATGCAATTTCTGTGTATAATATACCTCAGCATGAACAAAAAAAGAGGAAATTAGAGAAAAAGAAGGAAAAAATGGAGGAGGGTGATGAGGGTGACGTGGACATGTCGGAAGTTGAGAATCCGGCTACCGACACATGGCTGATGAAGAACAGGAAGAGTCCATGGGCTGGAAAGAAAGAAGGGTTACAAGTAGAATTAACTGAGGAGCAGAAAAAGTATGCTGAAGAGTATGCTAAGAAGAAGGGTGAAGAAAGAGGTGGTGGAGAAAAGCCTGAGCCTTTACTTGAAAAAAGTACATTCCACGGTAAAGAGGAAAAAGATTATCAGGGTAGGTCATGGATCGCTCCACCTAAGGATGCAAAGGCTGCGAATGATCATTGTTATATACCAAAACGATTAGTTCATACTTGGAGTGGGCACACCAAAGGTGTTTCGGCTATTAGGTTTTTCCCTAAGCATGGTCATTTGATTTTGTCAGCTGGGATGGATACAAAGGTGAAGATTTGGGATGTTTACAATTCTGGTAAATGTATGAGGACTTATATGGGACATTCAAAGGCAGTGAGGGATATTTGGTTTTGCAATGATGGGTCGAAGTTTTTGACAGCTGGGTATGATAAGTATATTAAGTATTGGGATACAGAAACAGGACAGGTGATCCAAACGTTCACCACAGGGAAGATACCCTATGTGGTGAGGCTTAACCCTGATGAGGATAAGCAGAATGTACTTTTGGCTGGTATGAGTGATAAGAAGATTGTGCAGTGGGACATAAATAGTGGACAGATTACACAAGAGTATGATCAACATCTGGGGGCAGTTAATACAATTACCTTTGTGGATAATAATAGGAGGTTTGTGACCTCTAGCGATGATAAATCACTACGTGTTTGGGAATATGGTATTCCAGTTGTTATTAAGTATATTAGTGAACCCCATATGCATTCCATGCCATCTATTTCGCCCCATCCGAATGGGAATTGGATTGCAGCTCAGAGTTTGGATAACCAGATTCTTATTTATAGTACGCGAGAGAGATTTCAGCTGAATAAAAAGAAAAGATTTGCTGGACACATTGTCGCTGGTTATGCTTGCCAGGTCAACTTTTCACCTGATGGACGGTTTGTCTTATCAGGAGACGGTGAAGGCAGATGCTGGTTTTGGGATTGGAAATCGTGTAAGGTCTTTAGAACTCTCAAGTGTCATGACGGGGTCTGTATTGGTGCAGAGTGGCATCCTTTGGAACAAAGTAAAGTTGCTACTTGTGGTTGGGATGGTTTGATCAAGTACTGGTAAGCTTTATGATCCTTGTCTTTATAACTATGATTATGTAGGTTGATCTTTTATTGCTTTATCGTCATAGAATTTACTTGTAAAGGTAGTTGTGATGTGGATCAGTAAAAATGCTCTCCTTATATATGCATTATCAGTGTTTTTAAGAGCTCAAAGCGCAAAAAAGCGACAAGGGCTCTCCTCGCTTCAAAAGCGAAGCACAAAGCAAAGCGCACGCTTTATTAAAGTGAAGCACAATTCTTAAAAACATAATATAAACCTTGCAAAGACACAATATAAAATTATAAATAATCAAAGACATCAATTTAAATACTTAAAAGTAGGTACTAGCCAGGAGGTACCACCAAATCATCCACAAACCATAGGAGGACAAGCAAAATTAAAGCTACTAAATTACTAGAATCAACAACTTATTCTTCTACTCTTCTTGTTCTTCTTCAAGATTGTCAAAATCTTGAATTCCTCTATTATCTTTATATTGCTCGTCATCTTCTTCTTCCCTCTCGTCTTCCTCTCCATGGTCACTTTCATCTTCATCAATTAGGGATAGGTGTCGACTTGTAGTAGCCACACTTTTTCCCTTCCTAATCGAGCTTGAACTTGAAGAAGTCGCCCTTAAACCATAAGCATTCTCCTCAACTCCACTAGCAACCGCCATATCACCCCAAGTGACTTCAGAGTTGCCTTCAAATACTTCTTCATCTTCACAATTTTCGGGGACTCCGGTAAGCCACTCATTAGCCTCATCAATATTGTCCAAAAGAATTGGATCAATTAGATTGCGGTGGTTGTAACGACGCCTCAATGCTCTATTGTATTTTATGAACACTATATTATGGAGGCGCTTCATGGTTAGTCGATTCCTCTTCTTTGTATGAATCTGCAAACAAAATGTGTCAACTAATTAGTAGGAGTTGGGACAGTTGAGAATTTGAGATATAATTAACTTTATCTCAAGACAAGCAAAATAATTCTTTTTATTTCTCACGTGTTCAAACACGCTCTAGTTCCTTTCACATTCGGATGAGCTACAAGTTAAACTTAGAACTTTGATGGCAAAAGCTTGTAAATCGGAGTCTCTACACCATATTGGTCCCACCATTCAACTATAGAAGTCAAAAAAAATGTTCAAGAGTTAATAAGTATAAAAAATATACTAAAGTTAGAGATGTAAAATATAGAAGCACTAGGTCACCTGACGACTTCGTCTTTCTTTGTTTAATAGCAAGTCGGAGCTTAAAAAGTCATTCAGCTGCTTTGTAAGTAGCAAGTTGATCTACTATCTTTTCTTGCAAGTCTTCATCTGGGGTCAACTTGATAACAACTGAATGGAATCCTGTCCACACTTCTCTAGCCAATGAATTATTCTCATTCTGATCATAAAAGAGTGACGGGTTCAGAATAAGTCCAGCTGCATGTAAAGGTTTATGAAGTTGATCATTCCATCTTGCATCAATAATCTGAAAGACCTTTGCATATTTCTGCTCATCACTGAATGATGCTTGAATTGCCTCCTTGGCCCTATCCATAGCTTCATAGAGGTAGCTCATTGGTGGTTTTTGCTCCCCATCCACCAAACAGAGTACTTTAACCAAAGGGCCACCAATTGTAAGAGCATGAAGGACATTATTCCAAAAAGAATAAGAAAGAATAATGCGTGCAACTTCTTTCCCCGTACTTACCTTTGCAAATTTACTCTTGCTCCATTCCTCTGAAGTGAACAACTTTCTCAAATTGACTTTTTGCAAGTGGATACTATGCAAGTCAAGAAAGCAGTGTGAACCTTGTCTTGCCCGGTTTCACCAAATTTTTTTGTCTGGTGAATCTTCTCATCATATTCAATAACAAGGACCGCTGAGAAATATAAGAATGTACCCTAACGACCTGGGCAAAAACTGTAGAGAAGGGGTTTTCCTTGAAAATGTCCCCGAACATTAAGTTGATACAATGAGCCGCACATGGAGTCCAATAGATTTTCTTGTACGCTCCTTCCATCATGCCACCCGCTTTCTTATTTTCACTAGCATTATCAGTGACCACTTGAACAACTTTGCTGGGGCCAATCTTTTCAATGGTGTTCTGAAACAACGTGAGCATTTTGATGTGGTCAGTGGATGAGTCGCTAGCATCAATGGACTCAAGAAATAAACTTCCCTTGGGAGAATTCACCAACACATTAATAATCATTTTTTCGATTCTTGCCGTCCACTTATCCATCATAATTGAGCAGCCATACTTGTTCCACACAACTTTATGTTCCTCAACAATTTTATTAGTCTCCTCCACTTCCTTATTTAGATAAGGACCTCTAATTTCATGATAAGTGGGAGGCTTCATTCCAGGTCCGTATTGACCAACGGCCTCAATAAAGTCACCAAAAGTGTCAGTTGACACAATTAAAGAGGAGCCTAGCATCATAGACCTATCGTGCAAAAGCTCTAACTGCACGATCCCTCAAAATGTCTTTAGCAATTTTTGTACATCTTTTCCACCACCGCTCTTTGTTTCCGGCTTCTTTGGTTAATAACAATCTATAGGACCTTTAGTCCTACCCGTCGATGATCCATGGCTTGAAGAGATTGCATCTCTTCCCCGTTTTGTTGGAAGTGACAATTCTTCTTCATCATCATCATCAAGATTGGTCACCATTGGTTGATGACTCATTTGATTTTTTTGCTCCTTCTTCTTCTCAACAAAATTCTTTATTTCTTCCCTCACTGGAGGTGGGCATTTCGGGCAACTTGTGATGGTATTTAAAGCGATAAATTCCACCCGTTGTAATTTTGTTACAAAAATTGCATACAACATTTATATTCTTCTCATTAACTCTATCGCTATATCGCCAAGCCGGGTCTTTCTCTTTCGAACTTTGAGACATTTTAAAATCCCTATTAAGATATAAGAAAATACATAATCAAATAAACTGAAAATACATATAATATATATAATAATTAATTATATAAACTGAAATACACATTTAAAAATCAAATAAACTGGAAATATAACACACACACACACACACATATATATATATATATAATAATGAATTTTCTAAAAAAGAAGAAAGAAGAAAGAAGAAAGAAGAAGAATAAAGAAAAAAGAAAAAAATGAGAAGAACTGAAGACGAAAGCAGAAGAAAAAAAAAAGAAAAAAAAATGAGAAGAAGAAGAACTGAAGAAGAAGAAAGAAAGCAGAAGAAGAAATTACCTGATAGCTGGACGCCTGAACCCAAAGCAGAAGAAGAACAGTCGAAGAAGACCAACGTTTTTTTTTGTCGAAGAAGCTCTATTTTGTCGAGTCGAACAGTAGAAGAAGACCAAAGTGAGAACCCTAGCTTTGTTTTGTTTTCTTTTTGTCGATTTAGGGTCTGTTTTGTATAACTAAAAAACAGGCCCACAGTTTTTTTTTTTTTTTTTTTAAAATGGCCCTTCTGCGCTTTTACCACAGAATCGCTCGCTTCGTCGCCTTCCTCGCTTCATCGCTTCTGACGTTGAAGCATGCGCTTCTCTTCATCGAGTCGCCTCAGCCAGAAAAAAGCGAGCGCTTTTCTAAACACTGTGCATTATGTATTTCTAATAACATAAACAATTGTAGAAGGTTTTCTGCAGGGTGTCTCTGATTCCATATCGTAGGATTTTAATCCCAAGGTTTGTTTAGCTTTAGCCATGCTAAACTTATTTGTTGATTGGAACTGCTACTAATCTGTCCCTCCTACCTTGATCCACGGATGTACTCTTAGCAACCTGATAAATGAAGCCATCTCAAATTGTAAGATGGTCATATAGGAATGACGACTTGCAATGTTGTTAAAGGCACTCTTAAACCCTAAAGCTAGGTGGTGTTATATTGGGTATTTTGTGTTGCGCGTTATATGATGCTCTAGTGCAAGAAGAAAATCACTTAGGTTTGCACCTAACACCAATAGAATCCCTCTGCAAGAGAGTGGCTGGTGCTGAATAATAAATAGAATTCTAAAGTAATATATTAGGTTAAGAAAATGTTATGGATGCATAGGTTAGTGATTTTTTGAATAATAAACTAGAAAAATTAGTATACAATAATCCTGATTAAAAACTTGACTTAATATTGCATTTTGCATTTATTAGTAATTTAAAATGATAATTAAAACGAATGATACTTAAAACTGATTAAAATGTTTGTTCTTTGTATAATTCACGTTATTCAGTTTTTATTCTCTTGTCCATATAGTAGTTTGCATTTATAACTCTTCTTGGGGTAGAAGTACTTGATCTCCTATAGAATCTGTCTTATTAGATCCCCTGCCCTTTTCTTTACTGCCTTTTCATAGTTAGTACATCAGTGCAACCCTTGGAATTTCAGCATCGTGCTGTCGAAATTTTGATCTAGGACATTTTTTTTCTTGTCTTTGTATTCACCGAGCATCCTCTCTCATTTCAGTTGGTAAGCTATTTTTTCTTGTCTTTGTATTCACCGAGCATTCTTTTTAATTCAGTTGGTGGCTTCCTTGTCGCCTATTCATTCTGCTATCTACCTGCCTAATATCTTTGATTGTTGGTTGCATTTCTCTCATGGCCATTTTTCTTGTTGAATTTTTTAGACCATTTCTCAATTTCCTCAAGTATCTCCTCTTGTAAATCCCTTTGAATGATGATGAATTTCAACTTCCTAGCAACAAGAGAGGGTTAAAGCACATCCGCTCCTGCTCTTTTGCTTGCGCCATTAGTCATTACTTTATGCAGAGTATCTTATGGGCTTGATGAATGAGGTCTATTTGGATTTTGGGGGGAGGAAGATTAATGGATAGATCTCTTATCCAAAATATCAAGTAGATCATTTTCCACTCTTGCTCTGGGGAATAACCATATTTCCTATTCACTTCTCTCATTGTGCTGCAGTCTTGTTTGTACATGTGTGCTTATACTTGAGGCGGATGCACATTTATTATTCCTGGTGTTTAACATGCTAACCTCATCTCTGGTATGCAGGGACTAGTTCTGGAGCAATCATTTCTGCCTGTCGGTGTAAGCAATGCCAACTTGTTCAACTCCAGTTGGCTAGAGGAATAGAGACTCTTTATGCATTGGGTTGTCTGGGACACATTGGCTGGGAGGAATCAAGCTATGTATTCCTTGGTTGGTCAATGCTAGTCTTTAGCTCTGTAAAACAGGTTTTCTGAGATGGTTTTCTTTGGTTATTACAGTTTGAGGTTGTACCAATAGTTACCAACAGAGGGACATATAACTTCCAATCAATGATATGATATTCCAGCAGACAAGTTAGACGGAGATCAGTTATTGCATTTTTGAGCGTTAATGTGATGTACGAATTAAATTTATGTTGTATATTGTTTCTTTAGAAGTTGCAGTTCTTACTTATTTCACATCTTTTGTTGATGAAATGATAAATAGGCATCTGGTGTTCTGCCGAGTTTGATTCCAATTTCTGGTTCCAAAAAGACATTATTAAAGTGGGAAGGGTACACAAACATGTGAGGATATGTGAAACAGATATTCATGTTTCGATGTAGTGCATGTCAATGTCCCATGAAGACGCAGGGAAAAATCACTGCCAGCTTATGCTAGTCATCAGAATTGTTAAAGAGAAAAGTGATCTCATACTAATATTTCAAGGAAATTTACAAAATGTATACCTTGGGTTATGCTCACAATCAAGCTTTTGTAGGTGCTGCATAGCAATACTAGCCTCTCAATAGGCAAAATTACTGCTGCAACTAACTTCAAGAAATCCAAATCACAGAAGAGAAAATTGTTTACAGAAAATGATAGATCTTCCTCGCTGACACAAGAAAAATAGTTAGCTTTCCTATCTCTCTGATCTGTGTATCAATAGGTTACACGACAACAAAAGCTTGCATTACACACTGTTACTGGTAAATACAAGATCACACAGTGGAGAAGTGTCGATCCACACCAATGTCATCTGCACCAACTTATTCATTCTTTTTTTGCGAAAGCTTTGCGTGGACATCTCCACTGTACGGAGCCACGTGGTATGCGTATTGTTGCATGACAGAAAAGAAAACCATCTCCACACAAATTAAAACATTCTGAATGGCTTCCTGAAGGTGCTCCACATCCAACCAAAAATGGTGAGATTTGATGACACCCAATGCAACTAGAATTTTAAGCAGCAATCCCTGCAAAAAGTCGGAGATGAATAGTTTATTGCACTTGTGGTGGTAAAAACAAACTTCAGTCAAGCAAAAACATCAAATGGAGAGAGGCTTCCTTACAACAACAAAATGAAGAAACCAATACCTCCTTTTCGAGAAGTTCAAAGAACTTTGACAGTGATGGCATGCAAGTGGCAAGTAGTGGCGGAGCCACCTTTAACCAAGGGGTGTCAGTCAAAAGACCCCTTTGCCGGAAAATTACACGGTACTTTCTTTTAATGTATATATATTATATGTTGAATCCCCTAGGATTTGTCGTGTGTTTAATGGAGTTTGGCCCCATTGCATATGGTTTCAGTACATGTAAGAGAATAAGTAATAGAAGTGTGAGACCCCATGTGTTTTTTTTCTTCTCTCTTCTCTTACGTAACGTGGCGTTGTTATAT
>ML420287.1:0-57189 GCA_005239525.1 Nicotiana knightiana
GTTAAACTATAGGGAGCCTGAAGCAGGCCCAAATGTATCCTGAGAATACCAAGCCTCCCATAAACTCAAATGCCAAAAGTTTCATAGCCATTTTCATGTCTGGGTGCGTCAGAGTTCCCTAAGGACCTCAAGGATCCCGAGCAGTGCTCACACCCAAAATTTCATAACAAGAACTGAGTAAGTATAGTGTGGAAGGGCCAACCCTAGTGTGCTGGAGTTTAGAGGGATCTCAAAAGGATCCCAAGGCAGTACACACACTGGAGGAGCATAACCTAGGGACTTAAAAGTATAGTAAGAGTGCTTGACATAGTTTTGAAAACGGGTTTTGACAAGAGAAACATTATTGAGTTGATTGAAGATGTGAAGGAGTTTTGAAAATGGACTGATTAGTAATAAAATAGTTTGAACAAAAACAGTGTAATCTTTTGAAAAATCAGCAAGCAACAGATCAACTACAGAGCAAACAGGTTCAACATCACTTAACAACAGAATTCACACAGGGATATTGGGAATTGGGGATACACATAGTGAAACACATAACATCAGAAGCACAGAAGCTTTTAAGAGTTTATGGGATAAAGGGGTTATTCATATAACTAATGATACAAACATATGGCATAGATCACAGAGCAAAAAGGTGGGGAATATAGTATTCTGCACAATAAGTATAGAACCAGAACTACTTAGAGGCTAGAATCTAAATAAGCAGATAGGCAAAACAATGAAACATGCTGACATACATGAGCAAAGTCAAATTGAAGCAGGCTAGAGAAAGCAATAGGAAAGTCCTTAAACATGTTAATCAAGTTGGACAGGACAAAATGCATACATGCTAAGTGAAACCGTGATTTAGGCATGCTAGCTACATATTTAAAGCAGTAACAAAACACATAAGGTTTTGAACTTGAAATTGAATCAAAACATACCAGCTAAGGAGAGCAGACATAGAATATAGAGCAAGTGTAGTGCAATAACTAGCTTGGCTTATGGCCGGCTAGTTCAGTAAGAGTAGCAAGTAACAAGAAAGAGCAGAAAGCTTTTAAGTGTAAGAGAGAATTGCTGAACTAGTGTTCGTGTCTGTGTCATGAGAATAGAGGAGAATATATATATATAGCAGTTGAGATCTAGACAAAATAAGGTAAAGGATCAATTATGTAAGAATTAAGGGAAATTACAAAATCAATCATGCATAAAATCAGTAAGGTCTTCCTCTATTTAAGGGGTAACCAATTAACAGGTAAAGAGAAAGGAAGATGATTAAGGAAAAAAATCAAGTAAACCTATGTACAGAGTGGGTAATTAGGGGTAAATAGACAAAAGCTTAATTAAGAAAACAAGTAGTAAGAATCAGTAAATGTTACAATTAGTTACAAATAAGGCAAGAAATAATTAAAAGTTATGAAAATAGGTAAATAACTTGAAATCAACATATAGGTATTATCACAACATATCAGTGAATTAAAGATTCAAAATAATACCAATTTTAGGGAAAATAATATAGGTGTTCCATGAATAACAGACAAGTCAAGTATAAACAAAAAGGATCGACTCTGAAACCCTAATAGAGACATACTAGGGTAAAATCATCAGGTATTCAAATTAGACTAAAGAGAAGCCATGCGAATCGAAGCACATAATCACATCAGGTAGCAAATAACACGGATAAACTCAGAATCCAAACAAAGTGTCAAAGAAAAATGGGGTTTTTAGCATAACTAGTTAGGGTTACAGAAAACTTAACAAAATCATTCGAACACACATAAGAATCAAAGATTAAGCATTTAAAATCAGAAAATGTTTTTGAAGAAGAGGATTTTCAGGAAACCCTAGTTTAGGAAATGAAAATCCATTTGAAAATCGGAAGATTTTCATAAGAAAACATATCAAATAAGCTTAACACATCTCAGATATGTACAGATCTGAGAAGCTTAAGAGACCAAATTAGGGTTTTGTGAAAATAGCATAGAGATGAAGATATCGGCTTAGAAACCCATAAGTTTAAAGCAAAATAGAAAGATCTTATTCAAAATCGAGCCCTAACGGCCTGAAACAAGTAAGATAGAACCAAAGTCGTGAGTGGACTGGCCCTGGTCCCTGAGGACCTTAGAGACAGCAAAACCCGGCATAAGAGAGACCATGAGAGGTCTAAGAGTGGTGAGAAACCACCATGGTCGACGGTAGATGAGTGACGGCGAGGGAGAGTCAGGGTTAGGTTAGAGAGCATTTTGGGGAGAAGGGAGATGAGTGATGGTGGAGTGAGGAGATAAATGAGGGGTTTGGGAGGGGGTAGTTTTAGGTTAATTAAGGGATGGAGGGATATGGACCGTTGATCATAAATGATCAACGGCCAGGATTTGTTAAGGTGTTGGGTCGGGATAGGTAAGGGTTTGGGCCTGGGTTATTGGACCGGTTTATAAGGTATTTTGGGCTAGTTAATTTAGGCTATAATTGAAATAGAATAGGGCCATTTGTTAAATACCCAAGATAAATTAATTAATGTAATTCATAAAATAGTTACTAATTATAAAAAATGAATTTCATGCATAGAAATATTTTAAAAAATGATTATTTAGTATTTAATGTACAAAAGACTAATTTATGGTAAAAATAGTACAAAATTATATGCATGGGCTATAATTGCTTGCAATTATAGTCAAAAGGTGCCAATTTGGCTATTTATGGAATAATTTGGAATTAATAGGACCATAATAATGAATCAAATCAAGAAATGTCTTTGAAATGGTTTATGATGCAATTATGTAATTATTTATTAGAAATAAAAATACTAGACAAGTTAATAAAAATGTAGAAAAGTTGTGAAAAAATACCAATTGATACTAATGTATGATTTTGAAGGTATATATGCAATTTTGAAATTATTTTAGGAAAAATTGGGTATCAACAGTATGTACAGAGTCCGTAAGGGCTTCTTCAGCCCAAGCGCTATCATAAGCCAAATCCAGGCATAAAATAAACATTATGCAGCATGCAGCCTGATCCCATAAATGTCACTCATAATCAGGCCCTCGGCCTCACTCAGTCATCAATCTCTCCAGTCTCTCTCCACAGGCTCACAATGTCATGAAACTAGCCCGAAAATGATGATATGATGTATTAATAAATAGCAACAGAAACTGAGATATGATATTTCATGAATGGATATGACTGAGTACAAAATTTCAATGAAATCAATAAGTCAACAGCAAGAAACGACCACTATGGGTCCCAACAGTATCAACATATAGCCTAGACATGATCTCAAGCATGATTGACAACTCAATTACTTTATCACATGACGAAAACATGGATATCAACAAGATAAATAAGCTATACAATTCCATGAAATCTACCAGATCATAATTCTCTCGGTGCACGCCCACGAAATAGAAAGCACTAAAGACTGTTACGACGTGGCAGAAATGATCATTGTCAAGCACAAGATTCAAAGCGCCCGTCACTTAGCATGTGCATCACCTCAACACCAATCATATAACACATAATTCGGGGTTTCAAACCCTCAGAGCCAAGTTTAGAAGTGTTGCTTACCTTAATCCGAACAAATCTCTACTCTAACACACCTTTGCCTTGAGAAACAACCTTTGAATGCTTCGAATCTAGCCACAAACAATGTGATACAATCAACATGGGCTAAAGGAAACAATTCCATATGGAAATACTAAGTTTTAATTCAAATTCAAAAGTCGACTAAAAAATTGGCGCCCGAGCCCACGTCTCAGAATCCAATAAAAGTCAAAAAACCCGAAAGCCCATTCAACCACGAGTCCAACCATACTAATTTTACAAAAATCCGACACCAAATCGTCACCCAAATCCCCAAATCAACTCCCCAAATCGCTAGTCTCAAACTCCCAATTTACACCATAAATATACACTAACTAGGTGGGAAAATCAATGGGAAACAAGATTATCGATAAAAAATGAGCACAAGGGACTTACCTCAAGAAACCCTTCGAAAATCCTTTCAAGAATTTCCAAAACCCAAGCTCAAAATGTTTGAAATGAAGCCAAAATCGCAAACCCTTGTATTTAAGACACTGCCCAAGCTTTCCGCTTCTGCGGGCACTTAACCGCATCCGCGGTGTCGCAAAAGCAACCAAAATCCCGCTTATGTGTAAGCCACTAGAGTTGGGCCTTTGCTTCTGCAGTCCTCACCCTTGCATCTGTGCAATCGCAGTCCATTTCTACGCCCATCACTCGGCTCCTGCGACCACGCAGGTGCGTAAATATCATCACACCTTCCACTACAATCCTCCTCAAGCTTGGCCGCATCTGCGATCCTCAGCTCACACCTGCGATCAAAGCTCTACAGGTGTGATTACACCAGCAGACTCCCTACTTCAGCCCTGCACCAAGTCTCAATTTCAATCCGATAGCCATACGAAATAAACCCGAGGCCCCTAGGACCTCAACCAAACATACCATCAGGCTCTAAAACATGATATGAACTTAGTCGAGCCCTCAAATCACCTTAAAAACATCAAAAATATGGATCGCACCTCAGATCCATCCTATTGAAACTAAGGAATTCCAACTTCTACAACGACGATGAAACATATCAAATCATATCCGATTCACCCTAAATTTCACACACAAGTCACAAATAACACTCCGTACCTACTTTAACTTCCGTAATAAGAATCAAACCTCGATATCCACTCATGGTCAAACTTTCCAAGAATCCAACTTTCGCCATTGTAAGCCCAATTCAACTGCGGACCTCCAAATCACCATCTGGACACACCTAAGTCCTAAATCACCAAATGGAGCTAACGAAACCATCAAATCTCCAATGGAGTCAACAACCGATCAACGTTTTCAACTTAAGCTTCCAACTTTGAGACTATGTGTCTCAATTCATTTTGAAACCTCTCCGGACCCAAACCGACTACCTCGGCAAGTCACATAACAACTATAAAGTACAAAATGAACAGTAAATAGAGGAACGGGGTTACAACTCTGTCACGCCCCAAAATCGGGAAGCGCGACTAGTGCTCAACCGAGTGAACCCAGCCTAGCAAGCCTGTTAGATTTCATTATACCCAAACTAATTTATAAATGAATAGGAGATGTACTCCATTAATCAAACAGTGAAAAGAGTTCATTAAAAAATCCCCATTCCATTTCCATTAGCAGCACCATTTATAATTTCCAAATTATTACAAGTTTATAGATATAATGAAAAACATGTTTGCCAAATACCAACATTTGTAGTTCAATTCCCAACATCAAATACCACCCATATCCTGTCTATGGAGCCTGTGAGTACAACAAAAGTGAAGAATGGAAGTGCCGAAAACAAGGCCCCGGCATACCTCATAGTACAAAACACAACATCAGATGACATAAAGCCCGGAATAGAGTAGGGCACACCAAAACCTGCTGAATAGAGAGTGACTGCTAATGAGGACCAAAGCTGCCCGTTGATGAACCATATTCATCCATTGAAGATGCAGCGCCCCGGGCAAAAAGAACGTTAGTACATATGAAATAGTACTAGTATGTAAAACTAACTGTTCTCTTTCAAAATTGAATACCAACATAAAAGGGAAAACCATGGAAACAACAATCAACAACCAATGATATCCAATTTCCAAGTTAAAACATATTAATTTCCAAAATATGAAGATAATATTATTTTTTGTTGGGACATCTCTAGCATTGATATACCATTGTTCACAATATCACCGTTCACAATACCGATATTAATAATACCAATACCAACATACTGTTAGCGCGAAGTCCGATCATGAACCGATAGGCTAGGCCATCTCATCTGAGACATCAACCACAATCACAATTTCGATTTCAATTTCCAGCACAATCACCACTATGTGTGCGACATGGTATCCGATCATGACCCGATCGACTAGGCCATCTCACCACAATTCCGTGTGGATCGACACCATCCTTTTCTATCAATTATCTCATACCAATTAAGGGGAATAGTTTTATCACATCAATCTCATCCCAAAAATATTTTTGATTTGCTTTCAAAGGAAACAATAATACAAATGCATTTACCTCATAAACTTTCATACCATATATAGCCTTATTGGCACTTTCAACAACTTCAACATCATTATTTCATTGGCTATCTTGGCCATACATATGATTCTTCATTCATGGCAAAATGGCCGTATTTCCTATTCCACACTTTCATTTCTCCCCTTTCATGGATCATCGTCGTAAATATCAACAAATAGACTATTCTTGAAATCACAACTTTAGGTTCAATAGTAATGAAGGCTTTAAACACAATGGATTTCTTTCCAAGAAATGGAGTAAAATGATTGGCAATCGAAGCACAAGTTAAATTCATAAATAAGTAACATCATTTATTCTTGAAGTACTTTTCCCCAAAAAGGGCAATACACAATTTCAACTCACGAATATGTAAGAACACAAAACACATCGAAACTACTTACAAAACATAACATTAGTTAAAACAGCCACATATGGGCATCACTTGAGTTCATAAGCTTTTAGGAAATTCTATTTTCAAAGTCAATTTTGGAACAGTTGAATCAAATCTCATTTCATAATCTTTCGTACATCATTTCATTTCATTGGCACCATTTGCCACAAGTATAACTTTCACTCTTGGCATGTTGGCCACACTTTATATTTCGAATTCACTTATTTCACCTCCAACCATTTTTATAGATTATCAACAATAATACATCTCCAATTAATACTTTAGGTACACATATCAGCAATTAAGAGTCCTAAGCATATTAGAATTTTGTCACATAATTTGGCATCATAACCTCCATTTAAAATACGAATCAAAGACATAGCATTTTAATACACATATCATTCTTTAAGACATTCCCAAAAGAATAATAAAATGCGATAGGAACATTTGGAACACGTTTTGAATACATAATTCTTGGCACTTTGCTTATTCGGGATAATCGAATTTATTGGCAACAACTCCAAATATAGAATAAGAAACTTGAGACAACCATACTTAAAACTTGCGGGAAAATCATTGAATTCAATTCGAAGAGAGTATTTTAGCCAACATACCTTGCTTTGAGCTTTTCATAAATTACTACAACATTCAGAATATTCTGGTAATCCCAATCCCTTCAATGAAGATCATGTGATTGGCTTCCTTGATTCTTGAAGATTGGTGCAACATTGGATGATTAGAATGTCAGATTTCCTCCTTCTCTCTCTAAAATGCTCTTACCTCTCTCTAAAATCCTCAGAAAACCATCCCAAAATAAGTCTCAAAGGTTATTTATCAAAATGGGCTCGAGTTATGAAAATAAGAAAATTAACCCTGTGAACTCAAGTCTGCGGTCGCAGAATGAACCGCAAAATGGGTATGTGGGTCGCACAATGGACATCAAAACTGATGCCCAGAACTGGGCTGCACTAGTCAATTCTGCGACTATTCTTCGGCTCGCAAACCAATTCTGCGGCCCGCCGAATGATTCTGCGGTTGCAGAATTGGCTGCAAAATCACATTCTGCCATCCTTTGGTAATTCACTTCAAGGAAATAATTATAGTACTCATGTAATGACCCGGGCAGTTGTTCCGAGAATTTAGCCCCGTTTCCCCCGTTTCTACTTTATTTTATGTGGTTCAGCTTCATTTATGTGTGATGGATCAGTTGGTTCGGGTTCAGAGTGGTCATGGTGAGAATTGAGGTATTTAGTCTCTCAAAGTAGCTTAATAATTGAGAAAGTCAACTGAGAGTTGACTTATTGGTGAACGAACTCGGAATGCGGATTTTATGGCTCGGATAGTTTCGTTAGGTGATTTGGGACTTAGGAGTGTGTTCGGAATGGAGTTTTGATGTCCGACGTAGAATTAGGCTTGAATTGGCGAAAGTTACTTTTTGGCTATTTTCGGTCGGTAGTGGAAAATAGGCTATCGGGGTCAGAATGGAATTCAGGAAGTTGAAACAGGTCCGTAATGTCATTTTGGATATGTGTGCACAATTTCAGGTCAATCGAAGGTGTTTTCATTGGTTTCAGCATCGTTAGCGAAATTTAGAAGTTTTAAAGTTCAGAGGGTTGAATTTGATGAAATTTTTGTGTTTCGAAGGCTCCACTAGGTTTGAATAATGATTTGGGGTGTGTTGGTATGTTTGGTAGGGTCCCCGAGGGGCTGGGAATTGATTTCGGATGGTTGGCGGAATTTTGAACTTGGGAAATTACAGCAAATAGCTGCTGGTGTAAGTTTCTGGTGTTGGCCGCACCTGCGGATTGATAGCCGCAGGTGCAAAACTCCATGCGCAGGTGCGAAGGGAATCTAGGCAGGAGGAGTCCGCAGGTGCGGAGAAGGGGTCGCAGGTGCGAGAATTTGGTCCGTTAGTGGGTTTTTGCAGGTGCGCACCTGGGACCGCAGGTGCGGAATTGCTGGGCAGGCAGTATAAAAGAAGCCTCCATAAAATTTTAGACATTAACCATTGTTGCATGCGGTTGGAGCTCATTTGAAGAGAGAATTCGTGGGTCTTCAGTGGAGGTAAGTTCCCGGATTATTAAAGTCGTTTCTATGTTATTGTGTTCGGATTAGGCTTGTAATTTGAAGGATTAAAGTAGAAATAGTTTGGAAAAAATGGGAGGAAAGATTTGGAAATTTCTTTTGGCAATTTTAGTGGGCAATTGTGGTCCGATTTTGATGTTCTTGGCATGTACGGACTCGTGGGAGGATAAGGGTTCTTGTGATTTAAATTTTATCGGATTCCGAGGCATGGGTCCGGGGCTCGGCTTTGGCCGAATTTCGAGATTTTTGTATAAATTGATAGTTTTCGATTGTGTTGAGTTCCTTTGGTATATATTAATCATGTTAAACTAGTTATGGTTAGATTCGGAGCAATAAGGAGCCAATTTGATGGGAAAAGGCATAGCGGACTAGTATTGTGGCCCGGTAGAGGTAAGTAAAGGTTATAAATCTTGTCTTGAGGGTATGAAACCCCAGACATCATATTTCTCACTGATTTTGGAATGGCGCACATATCGGATGACGAGTATGTGGCGCACACTGATTTTTGGATTGGACTTGGTCCTCTCCGTGGAAACTATTGAGTTGCGTATTTTAATCTAAATCATATGTTAAACTGTGTTCTAAAGATTATTGCTATATTTGGGCTATAAACCATGTTTGGGGCCGCGTGCCGACTTGTTTAGACCCCCTGGGGGATTTTTACTGTTGTTTTCCTCACTGTTTATTAATGATTTCACTCAATCACATTGTGCTTACTATTTTCGAAACTCAGCCTGATTTACACTACTTTGAGATTTAAAAATGATGATTTGGGTCGAGTACCCCGTTTTACTGATTCGCCCGAGGGGCTTTTGAGAGGTTCTGACTGAGTGAGGCTGAGGGCCTGATTTTTGAGGATATGATACGCCACGAGGTGGCTTGATATTAGTGCTTGGGCTGAAGGAGCCCCTCCGGAGTCTGTACACACCCCCAGTGAGCGCACCAAGTGCCGAGTCACGAGTAATGAGTGATTGGGAGGCATAAGTGACTGTGAGGTATGCCCGAGGGGCTGATTATGAGTGATTGTGAGGTATGCCTGAGGGGCTGATTATGAGTGACTGTGAGGCATGCCCGAGGGGCTGATTATAATACATGTTTTTGCCCGAGGGGCTACTTATGATTTTACCACTTTCACTCTGAACTTATGAAATATGATTTGCCCGAGGGACCTTTTTATGATTTTCAGCATTTTTACACTAAACTTCTTGGAAGTTATGTTGAAATTATTGGCAAGTATATTTCCAAATGATTTTTTTACTAAAATTGGCTTTTAAAGCGTGATGATTTAACGTATACATTGTTGGAAAGAAAGGTTGTGCTTATTGTGAATTGATGAATTGATTTTATGTGTTTCTTGCTGCTCAGACCTGATTTATTTTCATTACTACTGAGTTGGTGTACTCACATTACTCCATGCACCTTGTGTGCAGCTCTAGGTGTTAGGGAAGGGTGAGTTGTCTATCTGTTCCAGAGATTCTCGGAGGTTTGCGAGGTAGCTGCATGCGTCCGCAGTCCTGCTCTCTCTCCTGCTTACTATTATAGAATTTATTTTCTTTGAGGTGTATATTTTATGTATATGCTCATGACCGGTGACTCCGGAATCTCAGGGGTTGTATTTAATATTCAGTATAGTTTTTACTGTTTTATAAATGTGTAAAGGAACCTTTATGGGTTATCAGTGTAGTAAAGATGTAAATGAAAGCTTATTATGATTTGAGTGTAGTTTTGGCTGGCCTAGTTCCACGATAGGCGCCATCACGACTGGCTAAGATTTGGGGTCGTGACAAGTTGGTATCTGAGCGCTAGGTTACATAGGACTCATCCGTCATGAGCAGGTTTAGTAGAGTCTTGCGGATCGGTACGGAGACGTCTGTACTTATCTTCGAGAGGCTGCGGAACCCTTAGGAAAAATCTTACATTCTTGGATTCTAGTCATGCGAACCCATTTAATTCAGCCAAGAGTGTAACTCTTGAATTCCTTCCATGTATTCAAACACGCCCGATAGCTCTTGCTATCAACTGTGCATCGATAGCTTGTGACTTTCATGGATGAGATGTGATTTGGGCATGTTGGTAATGAGCAAGTCTGGAGGACTTGAGGCCGGATTCATTCTATGGATTGAGTGCTGAGGTTTCGATTGTGTGAGCCGTGCATTCAGGGAATTACATGTCCGCTTGTGTTCTTATTGATGAGAATTGGTTACTAGATGGCTACGTGGTGAGTGTGATTTGATGGTTGGCTGCGTTCAGGTTGTTGATTTGTGACAAGAGGGTTGGCTGGAAATGTGGCAAAATTTGTTGAGTGTTTGATTTCTATCTCGAATTGGTATATGGCCTTGAGTTGTGAGTATGTTGGAAGACCTCTCATGTTTTGTAGTTGTGGAGTGAAGCGAATTTTTCTATTGGGTTATGAGTTCCTGGTGATGTCTTTTGAGCTGATTCTTTGCCCCAGTAGCATTCATGTATTTGATCAACGGTGTATTCTAGCTGTATTAACACTCCTTGTTATTGTATTCATTGATGGCGTCCTGGCATATTCGCGTAGCCAGGAGTAGCATACTCAGTAAGTGAGGATGGCATTATAGGGATTCAGGGAGGAAAGGCTCTATGCAAAATTCTCCGAGTGTGAATTTTGGCTTGGTTCAGTAGCATTCTTGGGACACGTGGTGTCCAGTGAGGGTATCCATGTGGTCAGACATGTGTGGGTAGAGCTTCCAGAAGCTCGAAATTTCTGCAACCACTGTTCCAGTGTTAGTTTTGCCATCAGCTTAAGGTTTTTACCACGTATTGTGATGCGTCGAGGGTATGCGTTGTATGTGTTTCGGTGCAGAAAAGTGTAGTGATTGTGTGATAGTTATGGTCTTCAGAAGTGTATAAAGAGATATCAGTTGGGGCTAAGCGGGCATGGGTGTCTCCTGCGGATTGTCCTAGGGTGTGTGATTCCTATGTAGTTCTGTAATAAGTTCTCTTCTACCAGTAAATAATATATGTTGTAATTGGAGTTTAGATCGCTTGTGGAAGTTGGCGTGACTGTTATAATGGTGAATGCGAGATTCGTAGATGACTTGAGCTGTTAGGCGGATGGTGTTATTATGGGCATTGTGAATTATTATTTGTCTCGATCATTAGCTTTGAGCCAAGTGGGGGAGTCTGTTAATGATAAGTTGATTGCACGATTATGTATTGTATTGGTTTCAGTTTGAGGTATATTGGTGGATCAGTTATGACCTACAGGCGTGGGGTATGGAAATGTCACGAGTAATGGAAATCTCTTCGATATAGGTTGTAATGTACTCTGTTGAGTAATTGGGTTCTATTGAATGATTTAGTGGAAATTGTAAAAAACGGTGTAGTGTATAAATTTGCTTGTGGCTTCAAGTGAGTGGATTACTTTCCTAGTAGTCTAGTGTGCAAACGAGTCAGGTCGATTCTGCCTAAATTGATCAGTGTGATTGAGAGTTACGCTGGAGGGTGTCAAGGCTTGTAGTATTTCTACATCATCACAGATTCTACATATCAGTATCAGGAAGGTGAAGGTAATGGCTTTAGATTTGCAGGAAGTCTCTTCAGGGTAAGTATTTGAATGTGGTACTTTTGGTGATATTTGAGAGAGTATTCGGCGGCTTATGAGCCTTAGACGGTATGGTTTTGTGCTTGGGTCGCGTGTGGTGAGTCTGGGGTTGAGAATTGTGGTATAACGACAAGGAGAAGTATCAAATTGAAGGTAAGTCAAAAGAAACTTGGGTAAATAGGGAAACTTGGTGGTAGGACGGATCGGCATGGTAAGGGATACGATTAGTTCTTTGGGTGTTCATAAGGTGACGAGTTTTTCGGGTGTTTCTTAGAAATGCTCTTTGATTTTTGGTGGCCTGCGTAGCTTGGTTGAGTTAGAAGAATTCAGTCCTGATGGTTTGGTGTGGCCTAAATGAGATTTCGGATAGTTCCAGATGGTTTCTACCGCGGTTAAGGGTGCATATTTTCTTTTGACGTGTAGTGAATTTGCTTCTAAATGGGATCAAATGGAAGTTCTTGGCTAGTTGGGTACGTAGTTGCTTGTGGCTCAGAAGAGACCATGGAGTTCCCGTATTTTTCCTAGGTTGGCATGGCGTATGCGGTATGTTGGGTAGAGTTGAGATTTGCATATGTGAGGTCATGGTTCGATTCTGGAAGGAAGTTCATAAATTCTTAGGCAACATGGGCAGTTTCAGATGACTTGGTAGATGATATCACTGTGGGGTGGCTTGATGAGGGTATACATTTTTGAAAGGTCATGTGTGGAGTTAAGGGTACTTCATTGGTATTGCGACGCTCTCTTGCTGGATCGACTGTTCATATTCAAGGTTGCTTGGTGACGCGGAAGAATCATAGGGGTATCCCTCGTGGAATGATTGAGTATTTGGGATGCGTCATGTATTCGAGCGGTGGAGTTGAGATCAGATATAGTAATCCGTGTGCTTCATGGATTTCGAGACTGAGAGTTCTCATAAACAGGTTATTTTATGGTAGTGAACTGTGAAGATGCGAGCAGAGCTAGTCGGATGTTAGTATGTACCATGATTCCGTCATTGTGAACTTTTCGGCAAGTTATCTATCTGTTGTGGGTGACCAGAGTTAAATTAGGGTTATTGATAGGCTAATATAGGTGTGTGTTCTGCACCGGGTCGGAACTGTTGGCTCCGAATTTCTATTATTGAGAAATGTACCATTCAATTGTGATTGAGTTTATTCATGTTCTAGAGTGATCTATGAGTTACCCTTCGCTGTTGCGAGGAGTGGTGATTATTGGTTATATGCACATATGGTGCGGTTTTAATTGGGCTTTATAGCTAGATTTGAGTAAGGTAAGTAACTGGGTGTTGCGGGATTGCGACGTGTTGGTTATATACCTTCTGTTTTGGGTGGCATGGTATCGTCGGTTTTCCCCGTGGTTATGGTAATGCACTTTGATTACTTGATGGTGAATTTCGAATGGTTACTGATTTTGGGCAAGGTGTCCTGAAGTATTTCGAGTGGACCAGCGTTTGGATGAGATCGTGCAGTGTAGCAGAGTTATGTAGGGGTATGACCTTTGGTATTGGATTCGTGTATTTTGATTTTTACTGTGTGTGCCAGGATGTTAGCATGATATGGTGATGGTAATTGTTAATGGCAGGATAGCCCTCTCGCGTGGATCTTTTATATAATTTGATTTTATTGGGATGTTGTTGTTAGGTGCATAAGTTGCACAAGTTTTGGCTTTGAATTGTACTGATGTGTCATGTTATCAGGGTGGTCGTGATGGATGAGAAGAGGTCATTGGGCCTAGAATGAACATTTTCAGAATTTTCTACAACATAGTTGGAAGGACAAATATCGGGAGTCGGCTTAGGAATCTGCTATAATTCCTGTTTGGGAAGGGGGAGCTTCATGTCTGATTGATCGGACGAATGGTTGTTAGTTCTATGTGCTTCTTTCATCATCGGCAGTATATAGATGTGTTAGAGCGAGGCATTTCTTGATAAGAGGTTATGTACCAGTATTTGGTTGTTCTGAGCAGTTATTGTGGTTAAGAGTTATTGCTATGAGTGTTTGAGTCACGCTGTGTATTATGTGATTTCATCTGGGGTGCGTATATGGCTTGATTCAGCATGTTCAGACTTGTTCAGTTTATAGTTATGGAATTTTGATCTTGTATATTATTTCAGAAGTGGGAATTTGGTTCTAAGGTTTATGGGCCAGGATTTGGATTTCGAAATTTCAATGGTATTATGCTATTGGACCTATATGGGATACGGTTACATGGGATCACCCCCGGGTATGTGCATGGTAAGCTACGTATCAGTTTGATGGTGTTGGAGAACAACTCTTGGCACGTTCGAGGACGAACGTATGTTTAAGTGGGGGAGGATGTAACGACCCGGCCGGTCGTTCCGAGAATTTAGCCCCGTTTCCCCCGTTTCTGCTTCATTTTATGTGGTACAGCTTCATTTATGTGTGTTGGATCGGTTGGTTCGGGTTCAGAGTGGTCATGGTGAGAATTGAGGCATTTAGTCTCTCAAAGTAGCCTAATAATTGAGAAAGTCAACTGAGAGTTGACTTATTAGTGAACGACCTCGAATTGCGGATTTTATGGCTCAGATAGTTTCGTTAGGTGATTTGGGACTTAGGAGTGTGTTCGGAATGGAGTTTTGATGTCCGGTGTAGAATTAGGCTTGAATTGGCGAAAGTTAGTTTTTGGCGATTTCCAGTCGGCAGTGGAAAATAGGCTACTGGGGTCGGAATGGAATTTCGAAAGTTGGAATAGGTCTGTAATATCATTTTGGATATGTGTGCAGAATTTCAGGTCAATTAAGGGTGTTTTGGTTGGTTTCAGTATCGTTAGCGAAATTTAGAAGTTTTAAAGTTCATAGGGTTGAATTTGATGTAATTTTGGTGTTTTCGTGTTGTTTTTGGTGTTTCGAAAGCTCGAATAGGTTTGAATAATTCTTTGGGGTGTGTTAGTATGTTTGTTAGGGGCCCCGAGAGGCTCGAGATTGATTTCAGATAGTTGGCGGAGTTTTGAACTTGAGAAATTGCAGCAAATGGCTGCTGGTAAGTTTCTGGTGTTGGCCGCACCTGCGGATGGATAGCCGCAGGTGCGATGCCGCAGGTGCTAAAGTCCATGCGCAGGTGCGATGGGAGTCTAGGCAGGAGGAGTCCGCAGGTGCGAAGGGATGGTCGCACATGCGAAACCGCAAGTGCGGAAAAGGGGTCGCAGGTGCGAGAATTTGGTTTGTTAGTGGGTTTTCACAGGTGCGCACCTGGGACCGTAGGTGCGGGTCCGCAGGTGCAGAATTGCTGGGCAAGCAGTATAAAAGAAGCCTCCGTGAAATTTTAGTCATTAACCATTGTTGCATGCGTTTGGAACTCATTTGAGGGCAATTTAAAGAGAGAATTTGTGGGTCTTTAGTGGAGGTAAGTTCCCGGATTATTAAAGTCGTTTCTATGTTATTTTGTTCGGATTAGGCTTGTAATTTGAAGGATTAAAGTAGAAAAGTTTGGAAAAAATGGGAGGAAAGATTTGGATATTTCTTTTGGCAATTTTAGTGGGCAATTGTGGTCCGATTTTGATGTTCTTGGTATATACGGACTCGTTGGAGGATAAGGGTTCTTGTGATGTAAATTTTATTAGATTCCGAGGTGTGGGCTCGGGGCTCGGGTTTTGCCGAATTACGAGATTTTTTTATAAATTGATAGTTTTCGATTGGGTTGAGTTCCTTTGGTATATATTAATGATGTTAAACTGGTTTTGGTTAGATTCGGAGCAATCGGGAGCCAATTTGAGGGGAAAGAGCATAGTGGATTAGTATTGTGGCTTGGTAGAGGTAAGTAATGCTTATAAATCTTTTCCTAAGAGTATGAAACCCCGGACTTCATATTTCTCACTGATTTTGGAATGGCGCACATGTCGGATGACGAGTATGTGGCGCACACTGATTTTTGGATTGGACTTGGTCCTTTCCGCGGAAACTATTGAGTTGCATATTTTACTCTAAATCATATATTAAACTGTGTTTTAAAGATTATTGCTATATTTGGGGTATAAGCCATGTTTGGAGCCTCGTGCGGACTTGTTTAGACCCCTTGGGGGATTTTTACTGCTGTTTTCCTCACTGTTTATTGATGATTTCACTCAGTCACATTGTGATTACTATTTCCGAAACTCAGCCTGATTTAAACTACCGTGGTATTTAAAAATGATGTTTTGGGTCGAGTACCCCGTTTTACTGATTCGCCCGAGGGGCTTTTGAGAGGTTCTGACCGCATGAGACCGAGGGCCTGATTGGTGAGGATATGATACACCACGAGGTGGCTTGGTATTAGCGCTTGGGCTGAAGGAGCCCCTCCGGAGTCTGTACACACCCTCAGTGAGCGCACCGAGTGTCGAGTGCCCAGTGCCGAGTGACGAGTGATTGGGAGGCATGAGTGACTACGAGGTATGCCCGAGGGGCTGATTATGAGTGATTGTGAGGTATGCCCGAGGGGCTGATTATGAGTGACTGTGAGGCATGCCCGAGGGGATGATTATGATACATGTTTTTACCCAAGGGGCTACTTATGATTTTACTACTTTTACTCTGAACTTATGAAATATGTTTTGCCCGAGGGGCCTTTTTATGATTTTCAACATTTTTACACTAAACTTCTTGGAAGTTATGTTGAAACTATTGGCAAGTATATTTCCAAATGAGTTTTACTGAAATTGGCTTTTAAAGCGTGATGATTTAACGTATACATTGTTGGAAAGAAAGGCTGTGCTTATTGTGAATTGATGAATTGATTTTATGTGTTTCTTGCTGCCCAGACCTGATTTATTTTCATTACTACTGAGTTGGTGTACTCACATTACTCCCTGCACCTTGTGTGAAGATCCAGGTGTTAGGACATGTTGAGCTGTCTATCTGTTCCAGAGATTCTCGGAGGTTTGCGAGGTAGCTGCATGCGTCTGCAGTCCTGCTCTCTCTCCTGCTTACTATTATAGAATTTATTTTCTTTGAGTTGTATATTTTATGTAGATTCTCATGACCAATGACTTCGGGATCTCGGGGGTTGTATTTAATATTCAGTATAGCTTTTACTGTTTTATAAATGTTTAAAGGAACCTTTATAGGTTATCAGTGTAGTAAATATGTAAATGGAAGCTTATTATGATTTGAATGTAGTTTTGGCTAGCCTAGTTCCACGATAAGTGCCATCACGACTGGCTTAGATTTGGGGTCGTGACAACTCAGTACCGTGATAGGTTTTAAATAAGAGAATTTGTGAGAGAGTGGCTTCACGAATAATGCGTCTCATTCAGAAAGTAAGTACATGAAATGTTTTGTGATTCAGCATCTTGTTAAGACCATGTTTATGTACATATACAACAAGGAAAATTATGCATGTTCATAATAATGTACTAAGGAGTGACGTACTTGATGAATTTAGGTTGATAGATCAGTACCTTAACTGATGCTCCTCGAATCCACATACATAACATACATTGGTACCATAGTGACATACCCCCGAATGGCATCTCCTACATTTCACGCAACTGGTATGAGTCCCGCTAAGCTGACTCGCCCCAGTGACCTAATATTTACCCTTTTTGCATAAGTAATAAGAATCCCTCTTGTCTTTCCTCCAGGCCTTCACATCGGGAGTAAAAATCTCTATAACAGTTTTCTATGTGGGCCTTGGGAATTTTCCAAGCCTGCCACCCCTAACACACTATTGAACATACTCATAACAAGACGCAAAATATTCCCGTTCGCATATTGGGCATACCAGTCTAGGTGTACCCAACCTATGTCATTTGTTCTTCTTGTGCCCTCTCTTTCCATGACCATAACATATTTCAAGAGTCATCCAACACGTCCCCAAGTGGAGCTTTTTACAAATATAGCATTCCGGCGTAATGGAACAAATAAACCTCTTTCATTTCTTAGGTTTTCTCACCACATGATCTGGTGGCGTGGTGACATTAATAGAGACAAGGACATTTTCTCCTAACAACTGGTTCTTTCATCCCCTCCTTGCTGCCTCGAACTTGTGGGTTACTCATACGAAAAATAAAACATGACAAGGAAATTAGCTTCCTATCTTGAGATCTATCACACGATCTGGAGTACCAAAGAAGTGTGAAATTCCCTAAATGTCCAAGTAACCTCCTCATTATAGATGTGGTCGACAACACACCGATAAGAAGGACTCTACTAGACACGATTCCGACACATCCTAGGACACTTTAAAACCTTAGGCTCTTATACCAAGTTGTCACGCCCAGAAATTGGGGAGCGTGAGCGGCGCTCAACTGAGTGAACCCAGCCGAGCAAGCATGTTAGATTTTCTTCTACCCAAACTAATTCATGAATAAACAGGAGATGTACTCCACTAATCAAACATAGAAAATATTTCATTGACAACTCCCCTTTCCATTTCCATTTGCAACTTCATTTATAATTTCCAAATTATTACAAGTTTATAGATATAATGAAAAAACATCTTTTCCAAATACTAAAATTTGAAGTTCAATTCCCAAAATCGAATACCACCCACATCATGTCTACGGAGCCTATAAGTACAACACAAGTGAATAATGGAAGTGCCGGTGTAACGACCCGGCCGGTCGCTTCGTGAGATTAGCCCCGTTTCCCCCATTTCTACTTTATCATATACTGCTTAGCCTGCTTATGTTGTTTTTGGGTCAGATGGTTTGGGTTCGGAGTGATCGTGGTGAGAATTGAGACACTTAGTCTCTTAAATTAGCTTAATAGTTGAAAAAGTCAACTGGGAGTTGACTTATTGTAAACGGCCTCGGAATGTGGATTTTATGGCTCGGATAGCTTCGTTAGGTGATGTGGGACTTAGGAGTGTGTTCGGAATGATGTTTTGATGTCCTGTGTAGAATTAGGCTTGAATTGGTGAAAGTTGGTTTTTGGCGATTTTCGGTCGGCAGTGGAAAATAGGCTATAGGGGTCGGAATGGAATTCCAAAAGTTGGAGCAGATTCGTAATGTTATTTTGGATATGTGTGCAAAGTTTCAGGTCAATCAGACGTGTTTTGGTTGGTGTCGGCATCGTTGGCAAAATTTAGAAGTTTCAAAGTTTATAGGCTTGAATTTGATTTAATTTTGGTGTTTTATTGTTGTTTTTTGTGTTTCGAAGGCTCGAATAAGTTTGAATGATGTTATGGGGTGTGTTGGTAGGATTGGTTGAGGTTCCGGGGGCCTCGGGTGTATTTCTGATGCTGAAACGGGCACTTTTTTGCCTTAAGAAGTCTGTTGTTTTCTGGTGTTTTAGCAGCAGTGATTTCTTCACTGCGATCGCGTGAATTCATTCGCGATCGCGTAGAGTAAAAGAGAGGGGCAGGCATTTTTTTCTATGCGATCGCGTGGTTAGGATTGCGATTGCATAGGTTGGTCAGGTAAAGCAGTGCGATCGCGTGGGTGTTGGTCCGCGATCACATAGGGTGTTCTGAGGCGCGTGAGGGGGGTGAGTGTTTGTTCTATGCAATCATGTGTATTGGTATGCGATCACATTGAGTTGGCTGGTCAGTGCATCACGATCGCGTGGCTAGAGTCGCGATCGCACTGAAGGGATTTTTAGTGTTGGGCAGAATGTTTTAAAGCCCATTGTTGCGAAATTTCTCATCATTTCCTCCATTGTCAAGCGGGTTGAGATCTAATTAAGAGGGTTTGAAGAATAAATCAAAGGGTCTCTCTTGGTGGTAATGTTTCCAACTTCATAACTCGTTCTATATCATTTTTCTAAGTAATTAAACCGGAAAATTGTTGAAATTAAACCCAAATTTGGGGAAGAAGGTTCATGGAATTTGGAATTTTCTTTTGAGGATTTGAGTGGGAAATTGTGTTCCAATTTTAGTGCTTGGTATGCATAGAATCGTGGGAGGATGAGGATTCTAGTGATGTAAATTTTATCGAATTCCGAGATGTGGGCTCGGGGCTCGGGGCTCGGGTTTTGCCGAATTTCTAGAATTTTGTTAAAATTTGTATCTTTCGATTTGGGTTTTGTTCCGTTGGCGTATATTGATGATGCTATTCCAAATTTGGTTAGACTCGGAGCATTTGGGAGCCAATTCTAGGGGCAAGCGCATAGCGGAGTAGCTTTTGGGCTGTTTTGAGGTAAGTAACGATTGTAACTCTAAACCGGAGGGTATGATACCCCGTTATTTGATATTGTGCTAATAAATGAGGTGACGCACACGCTAGGTGACGAGCGTGGGGGCGTGCACCGATAGGGATTGTGACTTGGTCCATCCCGTAGCGACTATTAAGCCGCGTATTCGATTTGAAACCTTATGATATCCTGTATTTTAGAAATTTATACTTGTATACGGGTTGTGAGCCATGATTGGGGCCTTGTGCCGACATGTTTAGGCCCTCAGGGGGTACTTTTACACTATTCTACCACTATCCTGTTAGTAGATTGTGAACTCAATCATTTCTTCCTGATTGTTGTTATTTTTGCTATTATCACACTGCTTTGAAAACTCTGAAAAGTATTTTGGGCTGAGTCCTATAAGTCGAGATAAATTGCCCCAGTGGCTTGTGAGGGTAAATGAGTCAGGTCGAGAGCCGATTATGTGAGGATAATTATGGGACGCGCTGCACGCCGCAGCAATATATATGTTATATATTTTATGTGGTTCGGGCTGCACGCCGCAGCAATATAGATTATATACATACGGATCGGGTTGCACGCCGCAACAATATATACGTTACATAGGGATCAGGCTGCACGCCGCAACAATATACATATTGGATCGGGCTGCACGTCATAGCAGATATAGCGCTTGGGCTGAAGGAGCCCCTCCAGGAGTCTGTACACCCCCAGTGAGCGCAGCCGACTATTATATGGATCGGGCTGCACGCCGCAGCAATATATGTTATATATATATGGATCGGGTTGCATGCTACAACAGTATAAATATATATATACGTATGTATAAATGTAGTGAAGCGGGCTTCCCGCCACAGCAGTTGTGTGTGTTCATGGTACTTACTGAGTATGAGTGTTAAGTGAGAGCATGAGATACTGATAGTGGAGTCACGAGCGACTGAGAGACTTGCCGGAGAGGCTTTATTGTGAGTGATATTGTGCCCGAGGGGCTTATATTCTATGAAAATGTTGTTTTCACTCTTCTTTACACTGAGCCTCTGATAATAAATGTTGGAAAAAAAATTTCATACGAGATTTTAAAATGAAAATCGGGTCTTTTACGAAGTATTCGGAATTGTATATTTTTGACTTGATTTGTTCATTTCCACTGTTGTTCATTATATGGATTTATATGATTTAAATGGCTCGTCACTACACTCAAGTTTTTAGTTACATTGATTACTTACTGAGTTAGCGTACTCACGTTACTCTCTGCACCTCTATGTGCAGATCCAGGTACCGGACCATCTCGCTAGTTGATTCCCGGACGAGCTTGGAGTTGTCCAAGGATTGAGGTAGCTGCTCAGCGTGCCCATCTCACCTCCTTACCTTTCCTCAGATTATAGTTTCTTTTGGTCTTTTGTACCTCAGACTTTTGTTGTAGCAAGTCACTGTTGTACATTGTATTTTCAGTCTTAGACGCTCATGATAGTTGACTCCACGTTTCGGGGAAGTGTGTATTTGTTTTATCTCTTTCTGATATTCTTAAAATCTGCTAAATTTTAGGGGAAATTATGGGATATATTGATAATCTGAAATGGTTGGCTAGCCTAGTTCCATGATAGGCGCCATCACGGCCGGCTTAGGATTTGGGGTCGTGACAGTCGGCGACAAGGCCCCGACTATACCTCATATTACAAAGTACAACGTCAGATGACATAAATCCTGGAATAGAGTAGGGCTCACTAAAACCTGCTGAATAGAGAGTGATTGCTAATGAGAACCAAAGCTGCCCCATGATGAACCACTTACGCATTGAAGATGCAGCGCCCTTGGAAAAAAGGGATGTTAGTACATATGAAATAGTACTAGTATGTAAAGCTAACTATCTTCTTTCAAAATAGAATACCAACATAAAAGGGAAAATCATGGAAACAACAATCAACAATCAATGATATCCAATTTCCAAGTTAAAACATAATAATTTCAAAAATATGAAGATAAGATTATTTTTGGTTGGGAGATCTTTAGCACCGATATACCATTGTTCCTAATATCACCATTCACAATACCAATGTTCACAATACCTATACCACTATATTTTTAGCACGGAGTCCGATCACGACCCGAGCTGCTAGGCCATCTCATCCGAGACATCTACCACAATCACAATTTCAAATACAATTTCTAGCACAATCACCACCATTTGTGCGACATGGTGTCCGATCACGACCCGATCGGCTAGGACATCTCACCACAATGCCATATGGATTGAAATCATCCTTTTCTATCAATAATCTTATCCCAATTAAGGGGAACAATTTTATCACATAAATCTCATCCCAAATAAGGGGAATAATTACAAACCACTCCTACACAGACACATGTAGTTTTGGGGTTAGGTTATTTCAATATATCCTTCCTCGGTGACTATCGATACTCCCAGAAATATTTTTGATTTGCTTACAAAGAAAACAACAATACAAATGCATTTACCTCATAACCTTTCATACTGTATATAGCCTCATTGGCACTTTCGACATCATTATTTTATTGGCTATCTTGGCCATACATATGATTCTTCTTTCATGGCACAATGGTTGTCTTTCATATTCCACACTTTCATTTCTCCCCTTTCATGAATCATCATCATAAATATCAACAAATAGAATATTCCAAAAATCACAAATTTAGGTTCATTAGTAATGAAGGCTTTAAACACAATGGATTTCTTTTCAAGAAATGGAGTAAAATGATTGGCAATCAAAACACAAGTTAAAATCATAAATAAGTAACACATCATTTATTCTTGAAATACTTTTCCCCAAAAAGAAAAATACACAATTTCAACTCACGAATATGTAAGAACACAAAACACATCAAAACTACTTACAAAGCATAGCGTTAGTTAAAACAATCACATATGGGCATCACTTGAGTTCAAAAGCTTTTAGGCAATTCTATTTTCAAAGTCAATTTTGGAATAGTTGAATCAAAGCTCATTTCATAATATTTCACACATCATTTCACTTCATTGTCACCATTTGCCACAAGTATAACTTTCACCTTTGGCACGTTGGCCACACTTTATATCCCCAATTCACTTATTTCACTTCCAACCATTTCTCTAGATTATCAATAATAAGACATCTCCAATTAAGATTTTAGGTACACATATGAGCAATTAAGAGTCTTAAGCGTATTGGAATTTTCTCACATAATTTGGCATCATAACCTCCATTTGAAAGACGACTCAAAGACATAGCATTTTAATACACATATCATTCTTGAAGACATTCCCAAAGGATAATATAAAGTGATAGGAACATTCGGAACACGTTTTGAATACACACTTCTTGACACTTTGCTTATTTGAGACAATCAAGTTTATTGGGAATAACTCGAAATATAGAATAAGGAGCTTGAGAAAACCATACTTGAAACTAACGGGTACGTCATAGAATTCAATTCTAAGAGAGTAGTTTAGCCAACATACCTCTCTTTGAGTTTCCTTTAAATTACTACAACATTACAAAAATTCTAGCAATCCCAATCTCTTAGATGAAGATCTAGTGATTGGCTTACTTGATTCTTGAAGATTGGTGCTAGATTGGATGATTAGAATCTTAGGTTTCCTCCTTCTCTCTCTTAAATTCAGTTACCTCTCTCTAAAATTCTCAAAAATCGTCCAAAAATAAGCCCCGAAGGCTATTTATCAAAATGGGGTCGGGGTATGAAAATAGGAAAATTAACCCTCCAAAATCAGATCTGCGGTTGCAGAATGGGTATGTGGGTTGCACAATGCACCGCAAAACTACTATTCAATTCTGCGATCATTCGGCGGTCGACAGAATTGGCCGTAGAATCACATTCTGCCATTCTTTTGTAATTTTTTCATACCTTCTTATTGGAGTGTCCAAATAATGAACGGTTTGAAGCGTTAGAAACTAGACTCGAATATATTTAATTTGATAGATAATCCGTCACATAAATTCTTACATATAGGTAGATGTGCTTGTTCAAATTTTTGTCTTGTGCGTATTTATTTGGAACTTTTAGCCTATCATGTAATTTCAACTTGACTTGAACTTAGGGCTCTCCTTAGACCCCACATCACTTATAATATGCCTCATACACTTATTATCATATCTAATTGATAGCCATTATATTAATAGTCCTCCTCTTCACACAAAATAATATAATTAGCATACATCAACTTTCTTACTAGCGCTTAAGTACTTCAAAATTTTTTGGGGTGTTACAAATTCTCAAAATGACCGGCCGGGTCGTTATAGAGGAGCAGGACACGTGATTGCAGAATTTTGTATGGATCTGGTGAGAATTTGTTTCTTATTGATTGCGGTACAGGGTTCACGATTGCAGTACATGATCTGCTTGTGCTTCACGTTTGTGTTGCGAGGGTCATGAATGTGATGTGTTAGTGGGGATGGTTTGCGAGTTTCTCAACATGATCACGCAAGGCCTATCCCCATCGCGAAAGATGAATTGTTGAGGATGGAAGGATTGGTCTTTGCATTCGCAGAGAAGGGCTTGCATTCGTGTAGGCTTAGCAAGCCTAGTGTCGCGATCGCGAGATGGAAATTGCGTTTGTGAAGAAGGACTTCTAGTGAGACTGGTTTGGTAGTAGCAATAGTAACGGTGCTTCCGTGATTTCAAAGAATAATGTCTGGGCAATGTATAAGTTGCAAAATCAGAACTTAGCTCAGTTTCATCTCATTTCCTCATTTGGAGCCAATTTTAGGGCGATTTTTAAGAGTCATGTTTCTAGCCCACTTTTAAATATATTTCATGAACGTGTATGAATTTAGGCTTGTAAATTCATGATTTGAGGTAAAAGTATTGGGATTTTGAAAGAACACCTAAAAATAATTTTTTTTATTTTTAACCACGAAATTGAAAATGAATCTTGAAATAAATTATATATTTGAGTTCGTGGTACTATGGATAATATTTATCTTCGAGAATTTTCAGAACCCGGGTGCGTGGGCCCGGAGATTGAGTTTGTTTAATTTTTTATGGGGTTGAGGATTTGTTTCTAATTATTAAATTACGAGTTTTCGGTATATTTTGATTGGTTTACACGTTCCTTGGCTAGTTTCGGATTGTTTGACATTGGTTTGAGGTGTTAGAGAGGCGTTGGAGCCGATTATCAGAATTTGGAGCAAATTAATCTCTTGTCTAACCTGTAAGAGGAATTTACCTCGTGGGTGCTATAGTTGCTACGTGTTATGGGAGCTATGCACGTATGAGGTGACGAGCGTCTGTGCATATGCTAGGTTCTTGATTATGTCCGAGTAGACTTAGACTCACACCATTCTTTAATTGTACTAATTGAGTTGTTCTTGCATATTTAAATGGTTTAATTTATGTTTTTACCTGAGACTAGACTTTCATAGAGTATTGAACTTTGCTATTCTAGAAACTTACGCGCAACTTGATTAGCCGCAAAAATTACACTTTCTCTTACGAATTTCCTCTGCTGTACGTATTTGTTCGAAAGTTTCTTGATTTTGTAACTTGTACATATATTCTCGAGTTGGTTTGATGGTCCATCAAAATTTTTACTATACTTATGAGCTCGGGTTGAACGCCTCAGCAGTACCATTATGGGATGGGGCCGAAGGCCTTAATTTACAAATTTTGGAATTTATGGACGATCCTGATCATCTTCACCTCCTCTACAGGTTTTACTTAGTAACTCCTCTTGACCATATTCATCGTTTTCATCATCTTCTTCTTCAACATCTCCATCATCCTCACCAACTTCTTCATATTCATCATCTTTCTCTCCTCTTCATCTTCACTATTTCATGATTCTCCTCATAAGAACCTTAATCTACAACATCACTTTATTCTTCATTAACTTATTTTTGGGCAACATGTTTATTTCGATTTGTATTGCATTCATGCCTACATCCTCTTCCTCCTGCTAATCATCACCCTCTAACGTCAAACACCTTGCTACAATTTTTTTAGTGGCAAGGGCAGTCTTATCAAACACCTTGCTACAATTTTTTTAGTGGCAAGGGCAGTCTCATCAACCACCTTGAACTTGATCTTGTTCTTTTCCTGTTGACAAACTTTAATGCCTCTGTTTTTCCTTTCTTCCTGTCACTCTTAGAAGGCTCAGCATTTACAATATTATCGGATGTTTCAGAACTATATGTATATCGTTACGTACTACCAATTTTTGGAGCATTTTTTCGTTTACGGGTGGCAGGTTTTGAAGGCAATGCATCTAATGCTTTCCTAGTAGGAGGCTTTGAAGGCTATGCAATTGCTATATTTGCTACAATCTTTTTAGGTTCATAAGCAGGCTTAGGAAAATAACTTTTCTTCCCCATATTTACTACGTGCAAATAAGCGATATCACAGTTAATAACTTGAAACATATAGTTGAAATTTTTTAAATTATAAAAAAATTCGATTTCGGTGATTGACTGAAATCTGATAATAATTGACCATAAGTTTAATTAGTATACATTAAGTCGCAATACCAGCGTCAATCTAAAAAGTAAGCCCAAAGATAGGGGAACAATGAACAACATCCACATCTGATTTTACACTAATAAAATACAAATAGCAATGCCCATGCACTTCACTTTAGAGAGATACATTCATCTACCCAAAAATCTTCAATTTATGAAAAGATAAAAAGAAAGAAATTAACAATTTACCTAAAATTGACACTATTCGAAGAAATGCATGGCTAAGGGGGTTTGTACAGACGAGGGAAAGCCTATTATCGCCTCTTTTGGGTCAGTCACCGTCAGAAACCGATCTGGTGGAGTGGGTCTTTGGCGACTGGAACACAAAGATATATATATATATATATATATATAGAGAGAGAGAGAGAGAGAGAGAGAGAGAGATTGGTCCCCGACCACCTATTAAGCTATTAACCTTGGCTTAGCAATTTTCCAAAAGGAAGTGAGAAAGAAAAATAGAGGTTATTTTCTTCAATCATGTTTTCAAAAGGTCTTTTTAACAATTCTTCTCAAGAGGTTTACCCTAAAACGGATAACAATTGAATTTGTGTGTGGTTTTAAGGATATGTGATTTCACTTGGCACAAAATGAGAAAACACGTAAATTGGTATTAATTATTGACTGTAAAGAAAAGTGAGGCAAACCAAATGAGATGTGCAGCCTTGGCCCTCGAACTAGGTCGCCCTCGAACCAAACAGATACTCTACTAGAAAATATGAACGGAAAAATAGAGTATTGAAAGCTTAAGAATAAAGTAGTATATTTCTTTGAATAGTGTTAATCTGATGTCATTAAAAATGATTAAACCCCGCTTTTTATATAGTAAAGAAGTTATATTTATGGTACAATTCTAAATACAGTAAGAAATCCCATGATTGGCTAATTAACTGGTCTCTTCGTAATATGTGACGAGATTTCTGCAGTGATCATCGCCCGATCGTAGATATCTTGGCTTTCCATTATTTGGCTCGGCAGGCTTCCCTCTATCTTACTCCATCTCTATCCCGCTTGATCTTTGATCCTGGATGATCTCGATCGGTCCCTGAGTACGAGCTTGGCAATCTAACTTCGTGTCACGGTCCGGTATGACATAGGGTTGAACCTTGTCCTACCACGCCCCCGTCTCAATTAATCAATAAAAAGGCAAGACTGATATTGATCGTATACAAATAGAACCCTCGTTTCTCAGAAATAAGATGATGAGAAACAACATGAATTCCCGAGCTCCATCTTTTTGATTGATGATGTCAGTGAAGAGCTCGACCGTGACTCACGCAATGAAACATCCCGTCGATCCAGTTATCAAGGCATTAAATTCATGTCAGGTGCTGGTCGGCCACTACCGCTTCTGAACCGTCACCTTCAACCTATAAAAACCTCAACCTTCTTTGATTCAAACTTTTACAACTAACACCAACCCTACTCTTTCTTTCAAAGAATCCTTACTTCTTAATTATCATATCCAAATTTCTTGAACTTTAATCAATTTCCTTGCTTTCTGATTTGCTTTTCACAAATGACCAAAACTTCCAAAACTGTGCCACAAAAAGAGGCTCCTTCTTCATTGCATCGTGCCGGCAATGTGGCTGCGGCGAAGCTCACCCTGAGGAATTCATTTCAGCAGGGTTCCCTATTGTCGCCGACTTTAAGATATAGAAGACCCCCTCGGCGCAGGGCCGGTGTGAGCCGATGTCGAGATGTATGTGCACTATCACTAAGGGCCTCCTCGATAAGTCTAAGAAGAATGAAACTGGAAGAATAAAGACGTGGTCGTTCTTTCTCCTAAGGAATCGATCACCACATACGTAGAGGGGTATCTAAGTGTTTACACTTACCCCTTTATGTTTAGCCCCTTTGATCTGGTAATAGTAGCCTTCTACAAAAGGTACGACATCACCCTAGGGTAGACCAATTCATCATTCTGGAGAATCGTCGTCCTTCTCTGTTTCTTCACGATCAAGACCGAAGGATGCTCCTTTGCCCTCGACCAACTCATGCGCCTCTACAGTCCCCGGCTCTATCGAGGACTGATTAAGCTTGCCTGCCGGGCTAGCAGAGCCCCATTTTCCACTATCGGCGAGACCCGTGATCAAGGTTGGATGGGCAAGTTTGTCCGAATAAGGACATTGGACCTGATCCCTGTGGAAGACATGTCATTCCCAGAGAGGTGGAACATGAATTGTAAGTGCCTTTACCTTGAATATTTGCTTTGCCTTTTTCACTTCCTTCCCCCTTTGCTTATTTCTATTTTGTTGTTGCAGTTGTGGCCCAGATGTCGGACCCGGTTCCGGAGTTGAATTGATGGGTCGAAAGCTTGGTATCTCAGAGGCCCTACTCCGAACGTGCTTGGATGGAGCTATCAACGGAGGAGGTCCCTGGGGTAGAGGTTAGGGTGGTCGACATTTCGGTCTACCCCTAGATTTCTGACACCATGATTCGAGAGGCCAACATACTGGAGGGTTAGCAGATTGATCTCTATGGTTTCTTCGACATGCTCGAGGATGCTAATTTCAAAGATATCCCCGTATTTGGCGACTTATCGGTGCCGAAGAAAATATCATCGCCGGGGGCCACTGGATCTTCATCGAGCTCGAGGCTGGTAGACCAATCCCAGCTCCGAGTGCTAACCCGAACCATAAATGGAATCTAGTGCTGACCGTCCTAGAGGATGCTCGAGTTTTCTCCCCCCTACCCCTTCCCCTCCCCCCATCCCCATCGGGGTTGCCGGCTATCTAAGAGGCTTGGTCACCGAAGAGGAATAATTAATGATAAACGTTGTGGGGGCTGCCTGCTTGTTCAACGAGGCCCAACACACTCTAAATCGGGTAGTCTTCGAGAATTTATTCCTTACTTTCTTTGTACTTTGAATTGCAGATTACTTTTAACACTTTTTCCCTTACTTGTAGGCTTTGGTGCTGCACCACGAAGCCTTCGTTAGAGTTCGAGAGGAGCACAAGGCCGAAGCTCGGAGCCTTACTGAGAAAAGTGATACTTATAGGCTTCTTAGTGAAAGACTCCAGGCCGATTTGGTTGCAGCTCGGGATGAGCACACTGACATGGCCGAACAGGTTTTCTGAATGCTTCATGATAGTGAAGCCGAGTTAGAGAGAACAACTAATGACCGAATTATGCAGATCCGACAGAGGCTCGATCAGATCGATCAGCTCAGCAAGCAGGTGGATGATGTAGGGGCCGAG
Organism: Nicotiana knightiana; assembly: GCA_005239525.1. Lineage (NCBI taxonomy): Eukaryota > Viridiplantae > Streptophyta > Magnoliopsida > Solanales > Solanaceae > Nicotiana > Nicotiana knightiana. Next base: position 29,846 of record ML420287.1, read on the forward strand.
GATGAGGCTCTCAAAGGAAGTATGGATATCCTGGCCACAGTGAAAGAGACTGTCCAATCACAATTGGATTCAAGCGAGACTCAGTTTTGATCTGCAAAAGAGAAAAACTCGGTGCAGACCGTGAAGATCAAAGAGCTTCAATATCACCTGAATTCAGCCGCCAACAAGCTTGAGGAGGCTAAGTCTGAGGTGGCCGAGGCTAACATTAAGGCTGATGAAAAGGTGTCCCAATTCAAAATAGACATTGAGGCCATCTAGACCAAAGCTAGGAGAATGATAGATCATGCAAAGGGGCAATCTCGAAGAGAAGCCCTTGAGGATGCTCAAGCCCGAGACTTCAACATTACGACCAACATCGATAATAGTCGAGCAGAAGAAAACCGGGCTCGGAAGCTGGCCTTCCCTAAGGATGACTCTGATAGCCTCAGTGAGTTTGAAGACGAAGAAGATCTTGAGGACGTATATGTTGTATCTGATGGAGACCAAGACTCTTAGGACTTAGTATATTTTCATTCTTTTATTTTTGTACTTTTTTCTGGGTGCATTTTGGGTCGTTGTAAAATTTTTTGTACTTGGCCGATTTGGCCCTTGTAAGGAAGACTTATTTTGTATATGAATATAAGGATTTTCTTTTGCTCTTTCAACTTTTCAGTATTTACTTCTTCTTTTCCTTGTAATTTGTAATAAAAAATGCCTTAGCATGAGATAATAGGGTATTGTTCGAGAGTCCGAATAACCTTTGCATTTGTTAGAGTTTTGGGGCTCGATATTATCGAAGCCTTTTATGAGTTTGTCGGGAGTAGCCTTTTTAAAACTGGTTATGAAAGTATGCCAAGGCCTATTTTTTACGGAATTCGGACGTCTCTGACCCATGTTAATTCGGTCGTTGCCTTTTAGTACGGGATCTGCCTGTTGGGCTCGTTTTCCCATTTTCTTCGGGCTTGCCTAAGATAATATTCTCGGATTGGGGTGGCTGTGGCCTTTAGAGATTGGGGAACTTACTATTAGATCTTTTTTCCTCGAGGTCCAATAACTCAGGCTGTTTGAGCTGAACGATAGTCCCCGAGTGAGTATGGCTGTTGCCTTTAAAATTCGAGGGTTGCCTAAAAGGTGCCCTCGATAGTCAATACTCTGATCAGTTCGAATTTATTTTTCGGGTGGTAGTCCCCGAGTGTGGGGGTTATTATCTAAACTCTGATCCGACGTGGCTACGAACCACGGTGTCGGGGGTTTATGATCGGCCTTTGAGGTTGTTTCAATAATTGATCGAAGTACGTAATTGTAAAGTAGAAAAACCTCTTCTAAGACATGAGATAATTGCAAGGAAAAATACTTCTCTTTATTCTTGTGAAAAATTATTAAACATGTGTACATATTTTGTGCCAAGGCTCGAGTAACCTCTGTGGGCACGATTCGTTTGACTGTTTGGCCCTTACAAATTTCACCTATCGAGATCCCGCTACTATGAAGTAATTTCCTCGCAACAAAGTTGACATTCAAGGGCAATGCACCCCAGTATTCGAGGTTGATTGCAAAGGAGCCTCGGATATTGTTCAATTGTTCTTCGATGCCGATTCATAATCGGACTTGATTCTAAGTTAGCACGATTTGTTGTTGCCTCGTTAAAAACCTTGTCGAAAACCCATTTGGGTCTAAGGTAAAAAGAGTGCAACACGTGCTTTCACACTTAAAGACTTTCTTTCGTCTGCCGAGAAATCCATCGTCGATTCTTGTATAATTTTAGGTGTGATATGTTTCAATTTCTCGTTAGTTGTTACCCATTCATCGTTCCGAGCTTGTAGGATCCTTTTCCGGTGACTTCGAGAATCTGGTATGGTCCTTTCCAGTTCGGACCCAATTTTCATTCATTCGGATTTTGGTTGTTGAGGATGACTTTCCTTATCACCAAGTCCCCGATGTTAGAATGCCGAATATTGGCTCTTCGATTGTAGTATCTTTTGATTCGCTATTTTTGGGCGGCCAATCCGACGAGGGCGGTTTTGTATTTTTCATCCAATAATTCTAGGCTTATATTCAGTGCCTTGGTATTTGACTCTTCCGTTGCATATAGGAACCCGATTCTAGGTTTTTCGACCTCGATCGGAATTAGAGCTTCGGAACCATAAGCTAATGAGAATGGTGTAGCTCCGATACTGGATTTTGATGTTGTGCGGTATGTCCACAGAACCTCGGGTAGTATTTCCCTCCATTTCCCTTTGGCGTCGGTCAGTCTCTTCTTATGATTTTGGATGATGGTTTTATTGGTTGATTTGGCTTGGCCATTCTCACTGGGATGGTAAGGTGTTGATAATATCCTTTTGATTTTGTGATCCTCGAGAAATTTAGTCACCTTGTTGCCGATGAACTGCTTTCCATTATCAACCACGATCTCGGAGGGCATCCCGATTCGACATATGATGTGGTCCCAAATTAAGTCTATGACCTCTTTTTCTTTGACTTTATCGAAAGCCTGTGCTTCAACTCACTTAGAGAAATAATCAGTCATAAATAAAATAAACTGAGCTTTACCTTGGGCGGATGGAAGAGGGTCCACGATGTCCATTCCCCATTTCATGAACGACCATGGGGATAAGACTGAATGGAGCAGTTCCCCGGGTTGATGAATCATTGGCGCATGCCTTTGGCATTTGTCACATTTTCGAACGAACTCCTTTGCATCTTTCTCTAGGTCAATCCACTAATACCTGACTCTGATCACTTTGTGGACAAATGATTCGGCACATGAATGATTTCCGTAAGTGCCCTCGTGGACTTCCCTTAGGACATATTCGATATCTCCCGGTACCAGATATATCGACCATCAAACATCCTTCTAAACAATGTTCTGTCTTCAGAAAAGGTGAATCGAGCTTCCTTCGTGTGTAGATCTCTCGACTCCTTTGGATCTGATGGGAGCTTCTCGTTGTTTAAATACTCTACGTATTTTTTTCTCCAATCCCAGGTCAAACTTGTGGAGCTTATCTCGGCATGACCTTCTTCGATCACCGATCTCAGGAGTTGTACGACAGCCCCCAAATTGAGTTCGTCGTCTTCGACCGATGACCCTAAGTTTGCGAGGGCATCGAACTCACTGTTCTGATCTTGAGATACATGTTGCAAGGTCCATTCCTTGAATCTATGTAGATTTACTTGTAGCTTATCCAAGTATCTCTGCATTCAGTCTTCTCAGACTTCAAAGGTCCTGTTAACTTGGTTTACCACGAGGAGGGAATCACACTTGGCCTCGATGACCTCCGCTACCAAGCCTTTGGCTAATTCGAGACCTACAATCATGGCCTCATATTTGGCCTCATTATTAGTCAATTTTGTAGTCCTGATAGATTGTCTAATTACATTAACTGTGGGTGGTTTTAGTATGATGCCTAGTCTGGACCCTTTTGGGTTCGAAGCACCGTCCATAAAGAGGGTCCAAACTCCCGAGGATGTACCCGATTGTAATAACAGTTCTCTTTCAACCTCGGGTACGAGGGCCGGCGTGAAGTCAGCCACGAAGTCTGCGAAGATTTGAGACTTAATGGCTGTTCAGGATCGATATTCAATATCGCACTCGCTGATTTCTACGGCCCATTCGGACAACCGACCCGAAAGCTCAGGCTTGTGCAAAATATTCGAAGTGGATAAGTCATTACAACACGTATTGGATGGCATTGAAAATATGGTTTTAGTTTCCTAGATGCGCTTATTAAAGCGAGCACCAATTTTTCTAGGTGTGGATAGCTGGTTTCAGCCTCACCTAAGGTCCAACTAACATAATAGATAGGGAATTGCGTACCTCACTTCTCAGACCAAGACTCCATTTACCTCTATCTATGATACTACTAAATACAGGTAAAGCTGCTCGTCCACTTTTGTCGTGTGAAGCAGCGGCAGGCTCAGTAAGTACCCTTTTAGCTGTTGTAGGTTCTGTTTGCATTCCAGAGTCCATGTGAAGTTATCTTTCTTCTTCAATAACGAGAAGAATCAGTGACTCTTATCTGAGGATCTCGATATGAATCGACCCAGGGCGGTTATGCGTCCCGTTAGCCTCTGCACGACCTTTATGTTGTCTACTATCGTGATGTCCTCGACAACTTTAATTTTATTGGAGTTGATATCGATTCCTCGATTGGATACCATGAAGCCAAGAAACTTGCCTGAGCCGACCCCGAATGCACATTTCTCTTGGTTGAGCTTCATGTTGTACCTTTTCAGTATATCGAAAGTTTCCTGCAAATGATTCAAATGGTCCTCTACTCGCAGGGACTTAACTAACATATCATCAATATAAACCTCCATTGATTTTCCTATTTGTCGTCATCCGGTTTACTGGGAGTTGATAAGTTGCACCAACATTTCTTAGCCCGAATGGAATTAGTGATAAACGAGGTCTTTTCCTGATCCTCCGGGTTCATCTGTATTTGGTTGTACCTAGAATAGGCATCGAGAAAATAGATAATCACGTGGCCGGCCATGGAATCAATCATACAATCGATATTAGGCAAAGGAAAAGAATCCTTGGGACACATTTTATTCAGGTCTTTGTAACCTACACATATTCTAAGTTTATTTCCCTTCCTAGGGACTACCACTACATTCTCTAACAATTAGGGATACTTTACTTCCCGAATGGATCCTATTTTAAGAAGTTTGGTTACCTCTTCCTTGACGAAGGCATGCTTGACCTCGGACTGGGGTCTTCTGTTTTGCTTCAGGGTGGAATTTCAGACCAGGCTTAGTTTGTGAGTGGTGATTTCTGGTGACATCCCTGTCATATCGAGATGGGACCAAGCAAAGCAATTCATGTTAGCTTTAAGAAATTGAATAAGTTTTCCCGTGAGCTCGGGGGCTAGTCACGTGCCCAAGTATACCTTTTGTTTGGGCTGATGCTTGGTTAGTGTGAATTGTTCCAGCTCTTCGACCGTCGACTTGGTGGGGTCGGAATAATCAAGGACTATGAAAGACTGAGGGACCCTGTAGTCGTCATCCTCTTCAATCCCCTGTTTCTCTGACTAGGTCGAGGCCGGTGTCTGTGGTTGCTATTTGACCTCCTGTTTTCCCTTCGGATCCAATCCTTTTGTTGATGAGAGTGCCGATATTGGTATCACTTCGTCGACTGCAAATATTTCCTTGCCGGGGGGCTGCTCCCCGTAGATGTTTTTGACTATCTCTGGTGTCGGGAACTTCAAAACTTGGTGAAGGGTCGAGGGTACCGCCCTTATGTTATGGATCCATGGACTTCTGAATAGGGTGTTATACCTCATGTCACCCTCGATCACATGGAACTTTGTTTCTTGGATGGTCCTGGCCACATTTACTGGCAAAGTAATTTCACCTTTGGTGGTTTCGCTTGCCATGTTGAAGTCGTTAAGTACTCAGGCCGCGACCGCAATTTGATCCTGTAGGCTGAGCTATTCTACGACCCTCGATCGAATAATGTTGGCCGAGCTACCTGGATCAATCAAACTATGTTTAACTTGAGTTTTATTCATAAGAACATATATTACTAGTGAATCATTTTGGGGTTCGAAGATCCCCTTTGCATCCTCTTCATTGAAAGACACGGTCCCTTCTGGTACATAATCCCGAGTTTGATTTTCCCTTGTGATTGACACCTTGGTGCGCTTAAATACGGGTCCCTGAGGAATATCGACCCCTCCAAAAATCATGTGGATTACATTTTGTGTCTCGTCTTGATCATTCTATCTATTCGAATCTATGTTTCTGAAGTGGTTCTTAGCTCGATCGCTTAAGAATTATCGAAGATGCCCCTCGTTGAACAACCAGGCTACCTCTTCCCTTAGTTGTCTGTAATATTCTGTTCTATGGCCATGAGTTCTATGATACTTGCACATTTGATTAGATTTCTCTGGGCCAGATCGATCTGCAAAGGTCGGGGCCACCTAGTGTATTCGATGCACGCGATGGCTGATACGATAGCTGACGCATGAATGTTGGAGTTGTATTTTGACAACAGTGGTGCCTCTTTGGGCTCGACATTCCTATCGAAACCACTCTTACTCATGAGCCCTCGAGAGCTCTGACCTCGATCATTTATTCTATCTCCACGTACGAGATTGCGTCTAGACCTATTGTTGCCCCGATCTCCGTTGTATTGCTACTAACGATCCCTGTTTGACCGTGGTTCCCAATCAATATCCCTTTTAAATCTGTTGACGGGCTTAATAGGATACACGGATCCGGAAGGAGTTTCCAAATGGTCTTCTTCGACCCTAATCTTTGATTGATATCGATTATGCACATCGGTCTAGGTGACAACTGGTTATTCGATCAAGTTCTGCTTTAATTGTTGTGAGACCATCGAACTTCTCACGTTTAATACCTGAGTGAATGTCTGAATGGCCCAATCATCGGCAATAGTAGGTAGATCCATGCGTTTCATCTGGAACCGAGAAACGAACTCTCTGAGCATCTCGTTATCTTTCTGTTTTAACTTGAATAGGTTTGACATCCTAGTGTCGACCTTTATATCTCCGGCATGTGCTATAACAAAGGAATCTGCAAGCATGGAAAAAGAATCAATGAAGTTGGGTGGAAAATTATGGTACCATATCATCGCTCCCTTTGATAAGGTCTCTCCGAATTTCTTCAACAATACGGACTCGATCTCATCGTACTCAAGATCTTTCTCCTGAATTTCGCATGTGTAGGAAGTGACATGCTCATTGGGATCGGTCATTCCATTATACTTGGGAATTTCTGGCATGCGGAACTTCTTGGGAATGGGTTTAGGAGCTGCACTCGAGGGGAAGGGCTTTTGCACGAACTTCTTTGAATCCAAACCCTTAAAAATTGGCAGTGCCCCTTGAATTTGATCAACTCTGGAGTTATATCTTTCTACCTTCTTATCATTTGCTTCAATCTTCTTCTCCCCTGATTCAACCCGCTTTATGTAACGACCCGTCCGGTGGTTCCAAGAGTTATAGCCCTGTTTCCCTTATTTCTGCTTCTTTATGTGTTGTTCAGTTGTGTTGAGTTGTATCGAGTTGGCAGGTTTGGGTTCGGAGTGGTTTTCGAGTCAATGAGACACTTAGTCTCTTAGTTAGAAAGCTATGTTAAAAAAGTCAACCGGGAATTGGCTTAGGAGTAAACGAATTCGAATTTGGATTTTTATGATCCGGTTAGCTTCGTTGGGTGATTTTTGACTTAGGTGTGTGCCCGGAATGTAATTGGAGGTCCGTAGTAGAATTAGGCTTGAATTAGCGAAAGTAGGAAATTTGGCGAATTTGGTCGGAAGTGGAAAATAATGTATCGGGGTCAGAATGGAATTCCAGAAGTTGGAATAGGTTTGTAGTGTCATTTGTGACGTGTGTGCAAAATTTGAGGTCATTCAGACGTGGTTTGATAGGTTTCAGCGTTGTTGGCGAATTTTGGAAGTTTAGAAGTTCTTAGGCTTGAAACCGAGGTTGATTTGGTGTTTTAGCATTGTTTTGAGTGTTCCGAAGGTTCGACTAAGTTCAGATAGTGATATATGACTTGTTTGAATTATTGGTGGAGGTCCCGAGGGGCTCAGGATGAGTTCAGATGGTTAATGGATTGAAATTTGTGAAGTTCGAACTGCTGGAAATCTGTCGGTGCACAGTCTTCTGGTGTGTCCGCACCTGCTGAGTGGAGACCTCAGGTGCGATGGTCGCAGATGCAGGAGTCTTATCACGGATGCGGAATTTGTCAGCTGGGCAGTTGGGCAGGTGCGGAAGGAATGTCGCACCTGCGAGCTCGCAGGTGTGAAGGGCGAGCCGCATGTGCGAAGCTTGGACGGTAAGTGGAATACGCAGGTGCGCACAAGGGGCCGCAAATGCGGATCCGCAAGTGCGAGTAAGGGGTCCGCATGTGCGTAAACCCCTAGGAAGAACCTATATAAGTAACACCTTTGCGAATTTTTGTCCTTTTTCCACCATTGTTGAACGCTTTTGAGCATTGGGGCAATGTTTTTCAAGGGAGAATTGAGAGATATCATTGAGGTAAGTCGCTTGGGTTTATTTACGTGTGTTTATGATGTTTTTCCATTGATTAGCCATGAAAATTGTAGGAGTTTAGGGTGAAATTGAGGGAGTTAGGGTTTGAGTTTTGTAGATTTTTGAGTGAGGATTTGAGGGACCAAACGGAGTCGTATTTCAACAAATTTTATATGGTTAGACTCGGGAGAGGACGGGGATTCTGATCCTTCCATTTTTGATTGGTTTCAAGACGTGGGCCCGGAGGCCGGGTTTTAGCCTATTTCGGATTTTTGGCTTATTTATGTAGTTTTCTTGTGGAATTCGATTCTCTGGCCTATATTGATAATATTTTTTTGATTATGGTTAGATTCGGAGCTTTTGGAGACCGAGTCGAGGGACAAGGACATCCCGTGGTAGGATTTTCCGTTGTTAAGGTAAGTAACAGTTTTAACTCTGGCTTTGAGGGTATAAACCCGGAGAATTTATATCATGTGATCGTTTGGAGGTGATACCTACACTAGGTGAAGGGAATGTAGGTGTACACCACGAGGGATTGAGACTTGGTCCATCCGGTGAGGTTGTGAGGCCTAATGGCCATTATCTGTGTTAGATATTTTTATGTTATTGAACTTGATTGCCTCCATGCTAGAGATCATGCTTAGGCTTTATTAATGCTCACATTATATTCACTCAGTCATAGAGATTCTTATAAATGTTTACCTCAGTCTTTGTTATTTTGCTGATATGCTGTGATATTTGATTTGGGATGTTTTCCCTCATTTGTTATGAATTGTGAGGCTGGAGAGGTACATGACTGAGTGAGGCCGAGGGCCTGTTGTGAGATATTTGATATGATATGATATGATAGCACGTGAGTTGTCTGTGCGGATCCATGTATTGATACCATAGCACGTGAGTTGTCCGCGTAGCACGTGAGTTGAACGTGCGGATCCAGATGTATTTTATTATGGCACATGAGTTGTCCGTGCAGCACGTGAGTTGTCCGTGCAGATTAGCACTTGGGCTATAGGAGCCCCTCCAGAGTCTATACACACCCATTGAGCGTAGGTACCTATTGAGAGTGTGTATTGAGTGCTGAGTGCTGAGTGCTGAGTGCTGAGTGTTGAGTGATGGAGTGACATTGCGGTGAGGTTTCATTTACTTTTGTTGTTGCTGCATTTACTTGTTGATTTCTTTGTAGCATTCGTTGATTTATAGAAATTACCCGTTTACCCCTGTTTATGCTTAATTGTGGAAATAAATAATTGGATTGTTTTGCTTAGCTCATCACTACTACTCAATTTCTTAGTTATTTCTGTTATTACTTAGTAGGTTGTACTCATACTACACCCTGCACTTCATGTGCAGATCCAGGTGAGTTAGAGCGCGGCGATAGTTGAGTTCAAGCCGGCTATCTTTGGAGACTGCAAGGTAGCTGCTAGCATCCGCGGGACCTTGTTACTCCTATTATTATTTCTTCATTAGGACTGTACTGACAGTTATACAGTTATATATATCTTAGTTCATAGTTTTAGACGCTCGTGACTTAGTGACACCCTGATGTTTGGGGCTTGTTTCCATATTTTCTATATTGATATTTAGAATTGGTTTAGTTTATGAGAAATTCAAATGTTGGAAAATGATTTATTAAACCTTTATAATCAAATTTGGTAGTAATATTTTGGGAAATAGGCTTGCCTTGTATCACGATAGACGCCATCACGACATGGTTTAGATTTGGGTCATGATAAGTTGATGTCAGAGCCTAGGTCACAAAGGTCTCACGAGTCATGAGAGGGTTTAGTAGAGTCTTGCGGATCGGTACAGAGACGTCTATACTTATCTTCGAGAGGCTGCAGAACCTTTAGGAAAATTTCACATTCTTGGATTCTTGTCGTGCCTTCTGTGTATTCTGGCAACTAACACATGTTTATTTCATTCTCTCACAGATGGTGAGGACTCGTGCTACCGGTCAAGAGGGATAGCAATCAGCTCGGGCCGCGAGAGGCTGAGGCCGCGGTAGAGGCCGTGGTAGGGGCAGAGATATCGCCAGCGCAACAGCTGGGGAAGCACGTAAAGATTTCCCAGTTGTTCCCTCTCAAGATCATGTCCCGGAGGTAGATGTTCCGGCGGGACCATCTCAGGAACCACCTGTGCCTATTGTTATTCCATTCCTTCAGGAAGCCCTAGCCAAGATTCTGTCAATATGTACAGGTCTTGCTCAGGCCGCTTTAGTTACTACGGCCGCAACTACTTCTCAGGCCGGGGGAGACACCCGGACTCTCGCCGCCTGCACACTTGAGCAGGTTGTTCAAGGACATTAGACACCGGGGGCACCTCCAGCCCAGCCGATTACAGCTACTCAAATCTATGTAGCTCCTGTTATGCCAGAGGATGAGTAGCACAGATTGGAGAGGTTTGGGAGACTCCAGCCTCCGTCATTTAGTGGTGCTGCGGGTGAGGATGCATAGGGTTTCTTGGACAAGTGTCAGAGGATGCTTTGGACTGCAGGTATTCTGGAGACTAGTGGGGTCTCATTCACTACTTTCCAGTTCTCTGGGGCTACCTTAGTTAGTGGGGAGGCTTACGATAGGCGTAAGCCGGTTGGCGCAGCGCCCCTTTCTTGGCAGCAGTTCTCCGTTCTCTTTTTGGAGAAATTTATACCTAAGTCCCGTAGAGAGAAGCTGCGCAGGCAGTTTGAGAAGCTTTGCCAGGGTGAGTTGTCTATTACCCAGTATGAGATGCGGTTGTCCAAGTTGGCTCGTCATGCGGTTTGATTGGTTCCCACAAATCGAGAGAGGATCAGGAGGTTTATAGATGGCATCGGTTATCAGGTTAGATTGCTTATGACCAGAGAGAGAATATTTGGTGCTACCTTTGATGAGGTTGTCAATATTGCTCGACATATTGAGATGGTTCGAGATCAGGAGATGAGCGAAAAGAAGGCTAAGAGGCCTCGTGGTTAGGGTGGATTCCGTGGTGCTCCTAAGGGAGGTGAGTATCAGTAGGGCAGAGGCCGTCCATTCAGGCCTGCTCAGTCAGATCATCCATTTTACCGTGGTGCACCATCTGGCCATGGTTCTCACAGTCATCAGCAGAGTCAGTCATTTTTCAGTGTACTGCCAGCGTAGGGTTCTCATCATGCCCCCCCCCCCCCCCCCCCCCCCCCCCCCCCGCTCAGGTATCGCAGGGTAGTTTTTTCGGGCATCAAGATCAGGAGTTTCGTCAGAGGAAGGGTTGTTTCAAGCACGGGGATTTTGTCCACATTATGAGATATTGCCCTAGGTTGTCGGGTGGGACTCCATATCGGGGTGCTCGATTGCTGACACCAGCACCAGTTCCTCCACCACCCGCTCAGCTAGCTAGGGATGGAGTTCAGCCAGCTAGGGGCGGAGCCCAGGCAGCTAGGGGTTGCCCGAGAGGGGGAGGCATAGCAGGGGGTGGCCAGACCCGTTTCTATGCCCTCCCAGCCAGGCCATACGCTATTGCTTCAGATGCTATGATCACAAGTATTGTCTCCGTCTGTCACATAGATGACTCTATATTATTTAACCCTGGTTCTACATATTCATATGTTTCATCATACTTTGATTATTTTCTGGATATGCCTCGTGAGTTATTAGTTACACATGTTCACATAACTACCTTTGTGGGCGATACTATTGTTGTGGACCGCGCGTATCGGTCATATGTGGTGTCTATTGGGGGTCTGGAGATCCGAGTGGATTTGTTGTTGCTTAGCATGGTCGATTTTGATATGATATTGGGCATGGATTGGCTATCTCTATGTCATGTTGTTCTAGATTATCACGCTAAGACCGTGACCTTAGAGATGCCGGGAATGGTGAGGACATAGTGGAGTGGTTCTATAGACTATGTGCCGAGTAGGGTGATTTCATATTTGAAGGCTCAGCGTATGGTTGAGAAGGGTCGCCTATATTATCTGGCTTTGGTGAGGGATGTTAGTGCATAGAATCCCACTATTGATTCTGTTCCAGTGGTCCGTGATTTTCTGGACGTGTTTCCTGCAGACCTGTCGGGCATGTCGCCTGATAGGGACATTGACTTTGGTATTGATGTGGTGCCGAGAACTCATCCCATCTCTATTATGCCATATCGTATGGCATCAACGGAGGTGAAAGAATTGAAAGAACAGCTTCAGGAACTCCTAGAAAAGGGGTTTATTTGGCCTAGTGTGTCACCTTGGGGTGCACCAGTTCTTTTGTGAAGAAGAAGGATGGTTCCATGAGAATGTGTATTGACTACAGGAAGTTGAATAAAGTCACAGTCAATAAAAAGTATCCTTTGCCTCGTATTGATTATTTATTTGACCAGCTTCAGGGAAAAAGGGTGTTCTCTAAGATTGATTGAGGTCCGAATACATCAATTGAAGATTCGGGATTCAGATATTCCTAAGACGGCTTTCAGGACCCGTTATGGCCATTATGAGTTCTTGGTGATGTCTTTTGGGCTGACCAATGCCTCAGCAGCGTTTATGTATTTGATGAACAGCGTATTCCATCCATATTTGGACTCCTTTGTTATTGCGTTCATTGATGACATCCTGGTGTACTCTCGTAGCCAGGAGGATTATGCCTAGCATTTGAGGATTTTATTACAGAGATTGAGGGAGGAGAAACTTTTTGCAAAGTTCTCCAAGTGTGAGTTCTGGCTCAGTTCAATAGCCTTCTTGGGGCACGCGGTGTCCAGTGAGGGTATTCATGTGGATCTGAAGAAGATAGAGGAGGTGCAGAGTTGGCCTAGACCGTCCTCAGCCACGAAGATTAGGAGCTTTCTTGGTTTGGCAGGTTACTACCGTTGCATCGTGGAGGGATTTTCATCTATTGCATTTCCCTTGACCAATTTGACCCAAAAGGGTTCTCCATTCAGGTGGTCGGACGAATGTGAGGAGATCTTTCAGAAGCACAAGACTGATTTGACCACAACTCTAGTGTTAGTTCTGCCATCAGCTTCAGGTTCTTATATCATGTATTGTGATGCCTCGAGGATAGGCATTGGTTGTGTTTTGATGTTGGAAGGTAGGGTGATTCCCTACGCCTCGACCCAGTTGAAGACCCATGAGAAGAATTATCATGTCCATGATCTTGAGTTAGCAGCCATTGTTCACGCCTTGAAGATTTGGCGTTATTATTTGTATGGGGTTCATTGTGAGATCTATATTTATCACCGGAGTCTGCAACATCTGTTTAAGCAGAAGGATCTTAATTTGTGTCAGCGGAGATGTTTGCAGATCCAGACATTTATGTTCACGACAGTGGCTACTGATTTCGACACTTGGAGTTGGGGACTATAGAGGTAGTTGCATGATGCTCAAGGACCTTGATCTCCCTTTATTAGTTTATTTGTTTTTTTGCGTTTATTTCTATATATACTATTGTGGACTATGTTCCCGTTATTAGACGCTCATGAACTCAGTGACACCCCGATTATTAGGACGATTGTATCGTATTTTGGATAAATTCTATTTTCAAAAGAGCTTTTATTTAAATGTTAAACCTTTTCAATGTTAATTCAAAAAGATATTTTCACTGTATTGTAAAGATATGCTAGATTTAGGCTTTCCTAGTTCCATGATAGGCGCCATCACGACATGTTAGGTTTTGGGTCACGACATGTTAGGAACTTTATTTATCACATCCCATTAGAAATATGTAAACAGCTATCTTATTTTGCTCATGTTGAGAAGAGTTCGATGGACAGCCATGGTTTAACGATATCAAGGAATATCTAGAGAATGGAGAATACCCATAAAATGCTATGCACACTCAATAAGAGTATGTTTCGAAGATTGGCCAACCAATTTCTTTCAATGATGGAGTGACATTGCGGTGAGATTTCATTTATTTTTGCTACTGCTGCATTTTCTTGTTGATTTCTTTGAAGCATTAGTTGATTTACGGAAATTACCTGTTTACCCTGTTTGTGCTTAGTTTTGGAAATAAGTAATTGGATTGTTTTGCTTAGCTCGTCACTACTACTCAGTTCCTTAGTTATTTCTGTTACTATTGAGTCGGTTGTACTCATACTACACCCTGCACTTCATGTACAGATTCAGATGAGTTACAGCACGACGATCGTTGAGTTCAGGCCGGCTATCTTTGGAGACTGCAAGGTAGCTGCTAGTTTCCGTAGGACCTTGTTACTCCTATTATTATTTCTTCCTTTGGACTGTACTGACAGTTAGACAACTATATATATCTTAGTTCATAATATTGGAAGCTCATGACTTAGTGACACCCCGATGTTTGGGGCTTATTTCCGAATTTTATATATTAATATTTAGAGTTGGTTTAGTTTATGAGAAATTCAAATATTGGAAAATGATTTATTAAACTCTTATAATCAAATTTGGTAGTAATATTTGGGAAATAGGCTTGCCTTGTATCTCGATAGGCGCCATCACGACACCGTTTAGATTTGGGTCGTGACACTTTGTCAGCTCTTAGAGCATCTTCATGATAGCGCGATCAATCCCTGGTTCATTTCTGTTTGATCTTCTTGGAACCGATTCAGCCTTATGAACAACTTCCTGCGATGACTCGAGCTCAACCCTGCTTGGTGCATGGTTCTAATTTTGGAGTTGTGCTATTGCATCTTGTCGAGCCTACAACATATTGAATATCACTTGAAGGTTGATCCCACCTTCTTCGCCACCCTGTGCATTCTGACCACCTGACCGAACGTCCATGCGAACGTTGTTCTCGGGTTCGAAGACCAGGTTTACATTAATGGCAACATGGGAACTGACGTCGAATGGGTCTACGATCGGGACTCCATCGAGGTCAAACATAGGTACTTCATTTCCTGGGGAGGCTATGTTGTCATTCTCGCCGTGAAAACCAAAACCATTGTCTATGTGTATGGGTGCTGCTTGAAAGATCGACATGCTGATCCTGGAATCAAAGATACTCACTAGAAAAAGTATAAAATAGTGTGTGTTACGAAAGTTAGTACCAGGCAATAATTATTATCCTTAGCCCCACGATGGGCGCCAAACTGTTTACCCTAAAAACGGATAACAATTGAATTTATATGTGGTTTTAAGGACATGTGATTTCACTTGGCACAAAATGAGAATATACGTAAATTGATATTAATTATTGATTGTAAAGAAAAGTGAGGCAAACCAAATGAGATGTATAGCCTTGTCCTTCGAGCTAGATCGCCCTCGAACCAAATAGATATTCTACTAGAAAATATGTGTGGAACAACATAGTATTGAAAGCTTAAGAAGAAAGTAGTATACTGCTTTAAATAGTGTGAATCTAATGTCTTTACATATATGGTTAAACCCCTCTTTATATAGTAGATGAGTTCTACTTATGGTACAATTCTAAATACAGTAAGAAATCTCATGATTGGCTAATTAAGTGGCCTCTTCTTGATACGTGCCCATATTTTCGTCGTGATCCTCGCCCCATCGCGGATATCTTGGCTTTCCGTTATTTGGCTCGGCAGGCTTCCCTCGATCTTACTCGATCTCTATCCCGCTTGGTTTTTATCCTGGCTGATCTCGATCACGATCGGTCTCTGAGTCACGAGCTTGGCAATCTAACTTCGTGTCATTGTCCGATATGAAATGAGGTTAAATCTTGGCCAGCCACGCTCCGGTCTCGATTAATCATATAAAAAGGGAAAGCCCGATCTTGACTGTATACAAGATTATTTTTTCTGCTTGACATTGCTAATCGCCAGTTTGTCTACTGCTTATTGTGTCGACAGTGGCACGCAGATAAACCATTATAACTCTTTACAAATTACAACCATATCTAGTTACAACAATAACTAGATCCTTTTCAACTAATACTGATGTGTGTAATACATGAGTTTACATCAAACAAAATCAATTCATCCTACATAGAAAGCAATATAGAATGAGAAATCAATTGTTATCTGTAAAAGAAGTTCTGAGTTCAACGTCGTCAAATTGTAATTTGTATAATAACCTTCTAACTATCCAACTCATGCTAAGAGAAAATCATCAAATAAAGCGTGTATTGTTTGAAATTCTATTTAAGGCCAAAATTGGATAATTTTGGTATGGTTGGACTCGTATCGGAATAGATTTTCAAAATTTGTGATTTGGTTAGGTTTCGAGGTGCGTTCCTAAGGTTGAATTTTTGAGTTGACATTTTGATTTTCATTAAAGATCAAATCTTGATTTTCTGAAATTGCTTCCTATGGCTTTTATTTATATTATTAAGTTATTTGGCTATATTCTAGCCGTCCAGAATTGGATTTGCGCGAGAAGGGCTTATTAGTTGATTGATTTAGCTTGTTTGAGGTAAGTATCTAGTCTAATTTAGTGTGGGGGAAACTAGCCCTTAGGATTGGGTTGGATTGTACTATTTGATTATGTGAAAGACGTGTACATGAGGTGACGAGTGTGTAGACGGGCTTATATGCGAAAATTGACCGATTTTAGAACCTTAGGTTATTAATAAGTTTTTAGTTGAAGTTGTTTTAAGTATTCTATTTTTAGTTGTTAAGTTTATTCTTACATGTTTTAATTGAAGTTGTTATTACATGTTCTAGTTTTTATTGTCAGGCTTTTCCCTTATACCCATCCTTAGTAGTTGTTGTTACATGATATTATTTTCATTGTTGAGTTATTCTCATGCATTTGGTCGTAGTTGCTATTTTATTCTATCTCTTTCATTGTTAAGCTTATGCCATGTACTTGAATTGGAAGTTTCCATTCCGCGGAAATACCTTCATTTTCAAGTTATTGAGGTCGTAGTTGTGAAAGCTCTTAATACATTGTGGTTGAAGTGTTGATTATTGGGATATTCTTCCTTGTTAAGTTATTCCTTATTAATTTTATTATTAGACATTCTTATAGACATTGTGGTTGAGTTGTGGGCTATGTATTATGGTAACATTATTATTGTTGATTTGGTAATATTGTGCCATATGAGCACATGTTGTTACACCCCATGTTTTCGTACGTAAAAGTACGTCGTAAGTTATCGATGATAACTTACGAGGTAAATAAAACAAGTTAATCATGTTACCTTGGAGGTTAAAAATATTTAATATCATTAATAACAAGTACCAAGAGAGTTGAAAAGCTTAGAAGCTAAACGAATTGAAGAAAATAAATTTTATCGAAAGTCGACAAGTTTGGTATTACACCCTGTGCGTCATAAGGTGACGTATAATGAATTTGAACTTGTTAATAATTTTTTGAATGATTGTAAAGTCATAATAAGACTATATATGATGTTTCGATATAAAATATAAAGTTTGAAAAAAATCAGATTTAACTTACGTAAAAATTGAGATAAGATTTGCCTTGTAACGAGCCGTTTTGAGAAATAACTTCGTAAGCTTTATGATGTCATTTTGGGACATATCTCATAGAAAAATGAAGGTCTTAATACCTAGTTTTCAACGGTCCAAACCATTTATTCATATGACATAAGAGTAGAGAAATATGAATTTTTAAAGTAGGATCGCCAAGTCACATCGTCGCACTTCGGAGAAACTGGCAGGTCTATAGGCCAGGTTGTGAGGTTGTTATCTCTCAATCTATTGAGATTCATATGTATATATTTATATGGAATTAAATCCCCATGTGTCTAGTTTCTAACTCTGCAAATCGTTTGTCAATACGATATTGGAGTAGAAAGATACAAGTATCCGAAGTTGCACCGTTCAAGCTGCCAAGCAGGCAGCTTACCCACCTGCTTGGAGAATTGAGGCGGTGGGCTTATAAGTGTTCTTTTCACTAATATATCTCATAATTATACACAGAACACTTACACAAAAATACTCTCAAGATCTCCAATGCTTTTTCAAGAAATTTCAAGCAAGATAACCATCTCGGGTACGAAATCAAGAAGCGATAACATTAGAACGATCCCCTACGACGTAAGTATCGCTATATCGCCTCTTTTTTTTTTTGTTTGGTATTTTGAGTTTTGGAAGGTAATTCATAGTTAATAAAACACCTACTTTCTGTATTTAAGCTTTTGAATATCAAGGAAGGTTGATAGATTTGTTTCCTAATAGTTAGAACTCACGGGACGGTGATCGGAAGCCGTGAGTTCGATTTATTCCACTTTTAGTGGGCTGTTTTGTAATCCACTCATGTTGGCCTATTGTGCTACTGATTTATGAAGTTTGGAAGGATGAAGGGCATGGAGAAACGCCACATGTGGTAAGGTAGTAGGTTGGTCTCTCGTCGTTGAAATTTCAGGCTAATTGATTACTTGTTGATTGAGTGTGTTTTGGTATATTTGGAATGTTTGTTGTATTGAAGGTCCCGAATTGTGGTTGGATTATTTTTCAGTTGTTGATTGTATTGTGTTCTTGTCTCACCTAAAGTAGGCTTGAGGGAGCAATAAAATCAGGGGAAATGCTGTCCGTTTTATTTTAGAATCGAGTTATCATTTGAGATACGTGATATAGTAGCGCCATCTAAGTCGTACATGTATTTATTTTTTATAGGGTTGGCGCGCTAGTTGTCGTATAAGCTTGTTGTTGATTTACAGTGACGACTTGAGGTATGTTAAGGCTATCCCCTCTTTTCTTTTGGCATGACCCATATGATACAATGAAACGAGCAAACATGCAACTTTTACAAATGACTATATTCATATAGGTACTAGGGATGCCTATGTTCTTGATTTCCCATGTGCCCTACTATCATATCGTCTACTCATGGGTCTCATGACATTTCTAGAGATCTTACTGACTTACTTCATTATGCATTGCATTTATTTACACATGTATATTGACCCATGACCAGATGACATTATATACGCGTATAGTATATGTATATGGGGCATGGGAAAAAGTTATGGCATTATATACGCACCACCACCTGATCAACTGGTATACATTGATGATTTCGACCACAGAGGCCAAGATGATATGATACGGATGCCCTTAGAGGCTTGATGTTGTTATGTATGCAGATACATGTACATGATATGGCATTTATATGCATATGCATGACTTTATAAATGTTTCATGATTCACAGAGCTGTTAAGACTTACATGTTGAGTTATCTACTCCATGTTTCTTTCATGTCTTTATATACTCCTTTCATGCTTTGCATACTCGGTACTTTATTTGTACTGACGTTCCTTTTTCCTGGGGACGTTGTGTTTCATGCCCGCAGGTCCTGATAGACAGGTTGAGAGTCCTCCTAGTAGGCTATCAGCTCAGTGGAAGGTGTTGGTGCACTCCACTTGCTCCGCAGTTGCTTATTTAGTCAGTATGATTTATACATGTATTCATTGGTATGGCGGCGCCCTGTCCCGACCTTTATCATGTTTATGTACTCTTAGAGGCTTGTAGACAGATGTCATATATATGGATACTTGTATGGCCTTATTGGCCTATGTTTTGGGTGTACAAATGATCATGTCAGTCTTATAGGCCCGTATGTCACATGTATAAGCTTCTATATCATGTTGGGTCATCCTATGTATAGTATTCCCTTATGTTTTATTCTGGTTATCTCATGACGGTCCTTTTGGACCATTTACCCATGATGGTATAAATAGAAAGATATGTTATATTGGTACTCAGTTGGGTAAAGCATCGGGTGCCCGTCGCGGCCCATCAGTTTGGGTCGTGAAACATGTGGTGCAAGTTTATTATTGTGTCTTGATATTGATATGCATACGATGACCCATGAAACACCATTTTCTACTTTGCTTCAACCTGCAAGAGTCTATATCAAAGTTACACGTGGGATAAGAAAACTGAGTTTATGTGTTCCATCTAGATAAGGTGTCAAGCCCAGGAAACCCACTAATTATCCACATCAAGGCTTCTCGCATTTTGAATATTTCATTCTTTGAAAAGTCTAATGTTTGCACTCCATCCTACCACAATTCTCTCAACTCTTGGATAAGAGGTTGTAAGTACACGTCTATATCATTATCGGGCATTTGTTTTCCTGGAATGATCATTGAAATAATGAATGAAGTTTGTTTCATGCACTCCCAAGGAGGACGACTGTATGGAATAAGAACCACTGGCCAAATACTATAGTTTGTTTCCATTGCAACAAAAGGATTGAAACCGTCACTAGCTAGGCCTAGTCGTACATTCCGAGGATCTACATCAAATTCAGGATGAAGAAAGTCAAATGCTTTCCAAGCTTGAGAATCCCTTGGATGCCTCATCAATCCATCTTGGTTACCCGCAGAAGAATACCATCTCATAGACTCAGCAGTTTTAGAGCACATGAACAATCTCTGTAGCCTTGACTTTAATGGAAAGTAGTTCAAAATCTTTGTGGGCTGCTTCTTTTTATTGTCCTTCCACCTAGATATCTTGCACTTTTTGCATTTTTGTAAGCATTCATCTTCCCCAAAATATAACATACAATCATTAAGGCAAGCATGAATCTTGGTATAATTAAGACCAAGTTTGTTGATTATTTTGTTGTCCTCATAAAAAGAAACAAGAATCTTGGAATCTTCAAAGGCATCTTTTAATAATTCTAATATCACACTCACCGATTTGTCAGTCATTCGGCACAAACACTTGATATGATACAATTTGACTAGAAAGGACAATTTGCAAACTTTGGGCACCCTTCACATAATGGTTGATTTCCATCTTCGACTAGTTCATAGAACTTTGTATATTCTTCATTATGCCCATCAATATGCCCTTCATTAAATGTTTCTTCTCTATTCATAGGCTCACAAGACACGCCAGGCTCATTGACATTGTTCCCTATGAACCCAAATGCATCATTAATCATTGTTACCATTGGATCTTGGGGCTGCAAAAAAATTTCTATGACATGTGTGCTCTGAAACATTTGTGGCATAGTTGCATTTGATTCTTCATCGTTCAAATACCACACTTCATAATTTGTAGGAAAAAGCTTACAAGTCAGGTGCTCTTCAACTACATTTCTTCTTTGTCACTTGTTAAAACCACATTTCGGATATGGACACTTAATTACACGCTCATCAATAGACCCATACTCAAAAGCAAAATCCAAAAATTTTCTAAGCCCATCCACATATTCAAGTGTATTTCGTAGTTTGCTAATCCAAGATTTATCAATTGGCATAGCTAGAAAATAAGACATAAGATAACATCACAATAGTACTAACAACATCAAGATAACAAGAAAACTGAATCAATAGAAATAGGAAAAACTACTCTTGGAAAGAGGAAGAGGACAAGCACCTAGTGGGATAGTCAAGGTGCTCGTAAACTGGTCTGAGCACCAACGTTAAAAAGAAAGTTAATAAGTGATATAAACTTTGAGCTTGAACGATATTCAGGACTCGAAAATGTGGATAAATTATCTCCAACCAAGAGTGATATTGGGAATGATGTAGATTAATGTAGCATGTTATTGTTAAAAACTAACAAAAAGGGAATCCCTAGACTCTGGTTGAAGTAGATTACACATCTCTTCTCATACATGGGAGAAAGGGGTTGTGAAATGTCAATTTCTTTCCTGATTATCTAGCTTTTTCTTGAAAGTTTGAAACTACCAAAAAGTTCAAATACATGTTTTCTTTTCCTAACATTACTACTGACGTTCTAGGTAATACTAGTAAGACAGACTTCCATGGCAAAAACTAGCTAATATTAAGCACCAAAGATCAGGAAACTCCACTTTTTTTTATATAACCATTTGATATTTAGGTTAATATTAGTAGAATAAAAACTAAAGATGTCAAAATTTAAACAAATACAAACTTAATTGATCAGAAAAATAACAAAACTTGACACAAAAATAAAAGAAAAAAGAATTAAAACCATTAGATCAGTAGCTAAAATATCAACAACTACAAATATCAAAATTGAGAGCATGTATTTGATTACACTCTTAATATCAAACCTATCGAGCCAAAAATAACAAAAATACAGATTAAAACTAATAGAAACAAGAAATAAAACCATTAGCAGAAGTTGACAGCTAAACCAGTGAAATTGACGGGCGAATCAATAAAATTGACTGCCAAACGATGAAATTGACGGCTTAAGCAGTGAATCGACAGCTAAAATCAGTGATTTAAACTAATCTTCATCCAATACACACACATGCACGCCTAAAATCAATGAAATCAATGGCTAAATCAGCAAAATCAAAAGTTAAATCAGTGAAATCAACGGCATTTTGAGAGGAATTAAAGGAACAACTTGAAACAGGAGACGAATTGAAACGAGAATTTATCAGAAAAGGGCTATTTATACACGAATTCAAACACATTACCTTAAACGAGTTGGAATCTGATCTCCTTACATTTATCTGTAAAATCAACGACACTTTTGGTCTTGAACCCTGATGTGTGGCTAGAATTCATGGTTTAACACATTAGGTGCGTTAATGATGAAAATACACTTTGTATGTGCCTAATGGAGTCTATTTCATGTGTAGGTGAATTGGAGATTGAAGCCGAGTTAAATGGAGGCATAAACGTCGAAAATACGCTCAAGAGTCGAATAGGAGTGAACCGGGATATAGCCGGGCGTTTGGGCTGTAAATCCTGGTCATACCAGGCTATAGTTGACGTTTGGGCTATAAATCCTGGTAGGACCAGGCATTTGGGCGGTGTTTGAGCCCTAACGCCAGGCCTGGCCAGGCTTTATCCAGGCGTTTGGGCCATAAAGCCTGGTCCCTGGTCCGGTCAAATCCGAGTTTTGAAGATTTTAAGTGTTTCCCGGTTTGAATAGAAGTCTCCTACACGTTTAGGGTTTGTCCTAAACATATAAATAGAACCAAAAACACAACTTTAAGAGGGGTCCATTAGAGACAAGAGATGCCTGTGGAATACTACTCAGAGAAGAAAAACATTGATTTTTACAGCTTTTATTCATTACTTTGTAGTTTAATTATGCAAGTTATTTTAGAGTTGATTATTATGAGCATGAGTAGCTAATTTCTTTAATCTAGGGTTTTGGTGGAACTCGTTGCGGTATAAACTTATTGTGATATTAATATAGATTTGATTGGTTGATTAAACTCTATTTGTTCAACTACGTTCTTGTTGTAGTTGATTGAAGGGCTCTCAATTAGTTGTTCCTATGTATTATGTATCTACTTGAGAGAGAGTGCATATTTAGGTAGTTTTTTTAACAACACCACTCCCAGATTATATACGAAAGTCATAACCGAGGGTTTAGAAGTTGGATTATAAATAACGATACTTCGGGTGCAATCTAAAAGTGAACTGTAATGCAATCTAGCTAGCGTAACTTGAGAGACTGCGTTTAGTAAATTATCATAATTACTTGAGAGAGATTTATGTAGATAGAATGTTCATGATTGATAGAGACAACTAATCAAACTATAAGAAGTATCCACGAAGGATGTTCACCAACGGGGGAAACCATAACCTTAGACCTTTATTATAATTGTTTACACCATATTGTTAGTTAATCATTAGTTTATTAATTTTTTAAGTAGAAATAGTAAAATACCACCAATTGATATTCATAAGTCTTGAAAAAATTGATTAAGTAAAAGTTTCGTATTCTGACGGCTTGATTGATACGTAAATTCCCTGTGGGATCGACTCTGGGCGTAATACCCAAGATTATATTTGCAGCGCCCGTTTAGTCTTTCTATAAGACATCGTTGAGCGTGATCAAATTTTGGCATCGTTGCCGGGGAATTAACGGTGTTATCAATTGGAGTTGGAAGAAATACAAAATTCTGAAATGTAGTAAATTTTCTTCAATTGTCATCTATACATTGAAAGTTTAACATTTGCTAACGTGGTTGTACAGGTGCATGCCTAGAAACTCATCTAGTACTGGTGAAGTAATTGAAGCCTTATCAGACCCCGAGAAAGTTTTGAAGTCCCTAAACTAGGCCAACCGGAAAAGCAAACAACAACCATCAATTGAACAACTTGAACCCGACATGGAAGATCCAAACAACAGGAACATCAATGGGGATGATGTGGTAGACCCAGTCGCTGAAATAGGGGCAGAGGCTCCTTTATATGACTGGGCACAACCCATGGCAGAGAATTTGGCCATTGCAATACTAGTCCCTCAAATACAGGCCGAATCCTTCTAGATTACAAATAATATGTTGCACTTGCTGCAGAACAAGGGACTATTCTCAAGGTCATACATCGAAGACCCCCAGCAGCATTTGAAGAACTTCCTGTCAATTTGCAAAATACAGAGGCAGCCAAACGTCACTCAGGAGGCAATAAAATTGTTGTTGTTTCCATTCTCAGTGACTGGAGCTGCCCATACTTGGGTAAACTCACTCCCCATCAATTCCATTACCACATGGGAGGAGTTAGTTAAGCAGTTCGTGAACAAGTTTCATCCACCCAACAAGACTGCTCAACAAATTGATGAAATCTTGAGCTTCAGACAAAAACCAGTTGAAACATTGCAGAAGACATGGGAACGATTTAAGGGAATGCTGGTTATCTGTCCACACCATGGTATTCCATAGCAGATGTTGGGGCAGTGTTTTTATATGGGTATGGCTGATACTGTTAAGGAAAATGTTGATGCTTCAACTGGTAAAGCATTCTTGAGCAAAACATGGAGAGAAAGTCAGATCTTACTTGATAAAATGGCACAGAATTCAGGGTGGACAACCAGGAATGCACCTATTACTCCTGTAGTTTACTTAGTGCTATTCGATCCATCCAATACTATTTCAGAGAACGTGGCCACCTTGATAACACAGATGAGCATATTAACTAAAAAGGTGGAGGAATCAAGGCAAAAACAGCAGGTACACATCGTAGATACAACCAATGGCGGATTATGCACATCTTGCATTAGTCAAACATTTGGTAACCAGTGGAATGCAGAAAGTGATCACCCTCCTTATCCAGAAAACATTAATTATGTGTCAAATTATGAACGCCAAAGACAAGGGGGGCAGAACTGGGGTCAGCAAGTTCAACTGTATAGACCACCTCACCAACAGCAGAACAATAGAAACATGGGCGCCATGAGACCTCATGGTAATATGGCACCTTACAAAAGGTCACAAGGGTATAACAATCAGAATCAACAACAGGCATACCACCCTCCTCAGCAACAACATGGGAGGAGGCAAGAAGATAGGTTTTCCAGGCTCGAAGCAATGATGCAACAGGTGATTGGGAAAACTGCTAAAATCAGTGAGAGAGTAGATGTACATGATGCAGCTATTAAAAATATTGAAGTGCAGTTGGGCCAGATATCTATGGCAGTGAACAATCGTCCTCGTGGGACTNTGAATTACACTTGGAACTGGAGAGAGCTCGTGAAAGCAGGCAGGCCGAGACACTGGTACTCATGCCGATTGAACTTGATGATTCAACAAACTTGACCAAGGTAACAGTGCAACTTACTGAAGGAGAACCCAGTGCACAAAGTGAGACAGAAAAAGAAGTGGAGATAGCCCAGGAGCCGGTAGTTGAGGTGGTGGCTGAGAAAGAAAAGTCCCAAATAACTGGGAAAAAGAGACCACCAGCCCCATTCCCTCAGAGGCTGGCCAAATACCAAAAGGATGAACAGTACAAAAAGTTCTTGGACATGCTAAAGTAAATACAGGTAATATCCCATTGATTGATGCGTTGAAGGAAATGCCTGGCTATGCTAAAACGATGAAGGACTTGATGTACAAAAAATTTGACTTCCAAGATCTGGCTACTGTCACCCTTACTCAGACTTGTAGTGCGGTGGTGACGCGTCCTATTGCTGAAAAGTTATCTGACCCGGGGAGTTTTACAATTCCTTGTACCATTGGCAACTTAGCTTTCGCCAAAGCTCTATGTGATTTAGGGGCCAGCATTAATCTGATTCCGCTGGCCATTTATAAAAGACTGGGGATTGGTAGAGCCAGACCAACTTCAATGTTATTGCAGCTAGCTGATAAGACGGTAAAGAGACCATCAGGCATTCTGGACAATGTATTGGTGCAAGTGGGGAAGTTTGTGTTCCCTGCTGATTTCGTGATACTTGATTGTAAAGTGGATGAGGAAATTCCCATAATCTGGGAAAGGCCATTCTTGGCTACAGGCAGAGCCCTTATCGATTGTGAAACTGGCGAACTGAAGATGAGGCTCAATGATGAAGAAATCACGTTCAACGTGCTGAATTCTATGAGGCAACCAAGTGAGTTCGCCAACTGCTCTCTTATTGATGTTGTGAACGTGATCCCGGAAAAATATGATGCGTCCCTGACTGTGGGGGACCCTTTGACTGAATGTTTGAAGAATCTAGATAATATGAACGGTGAAGAACTGGCAGACTGGGTGTTAGCACTTGAAGGAAAAGGGGTGTGGCCAAGGGCTCTCTAGTTTGAGTCATTACACTTACAGAAAAGAGAGAACCCGCCGGCCAGGTCATATGTTGAAGAACCACCCAGGGTGGAACTGAAATCAGAGGATGTCGATGTGGTAGAAAAGATACTAGAGTTAACCAAGGACATTGATGATACATATGTTGTTGAATCTAGTGTCATTAGTGTTGAGGATGTTGGTACACACTCCATCTATTTTTTCACATTGTGTTTGGATGATGATATGAATATAGAGTCATCCGAACCACCTGAGGAGCCAAGGAATAAATAACAAGATGCCTACATTCTACAATTCTTCTTTCCAGAAATTCGGGAATACACATCTCATCGAAAGGCCAAGAAGCGGAGATTACTACATTGTTTCATTGGGCCAAGCAGATTCGTTCCACCACCCCAGGAGCATGATCATAGAGCATAATCAAAACTTGGGGTTCAATTCATAAGTTCAAAGTGGAGGCATATAGTGATTTAAGCATTTGTTCGAAGGAGCATGGAAAGCAAAACTAATGGAAAGGATGTCGACGCTACTTGAGAAGGGAGTTTCTTGCACCTTACTTTTATTTCTTGTTTTGTCTATATGTGTTGCATTGAGGACATTGCATGATTTAAGTGTGGGGTGTTGTACATATTTGTTGTGGTTTGTTGTGTTTAGTGTGCTTCCTTTTTAGTAGTTTTAGCTTTTCTTGTTAGTAATATCTGGACTCTTCCGACGATGAATCTCCTCGAGAGTTCTCTTGAGGGAAGTAAGTCTAGAGAAAATACCAAAAAAAAAAGATTTTTTTTAGGTAGTGTAGTAATTCCCCCTTGGTTTTTCTTTGGACCGCGGTTCTTTTCCAAGGGTTTTTAATTGAACCGGGTGTAGGTAGTTTTTAATTTTTAAGAGTAGTAACCACATGGTTGAGGGATTAATTGCAGCAATATCTCAGAACTTTGTGATGCCTTGAGAATAGTCAGTACTTTGGTTGTGACGCTTAGGCTCATTTTTTTGACTCCAGGATGAATACCTTAAATTATGGAGTCTTAAAGTTGCTTAATTGCTTTGACTGGAGTGTCGTGATAGATCCAATCCTGAGTGAGTTATGTGCCATGTGTGTGTGAGGTTTGTATG